>VNKF01012681.1:0-225435 GCA_008044355.1 Drosophila lacteicornis
TTCAACGATACTGTTCTTTTACGTTTCATAAGAGACCAGACGTTTTCAATTATATTTAAGTCTGGACTTTGAGGTGGCCAGTCCAAAGTAGTAACACCAACATCCTTCAAAAAGGATGTAATCATCTTGGCTTTGTGGCATTGTGCGTTATCCTGTTGCAGAATGAAGGATTGTCCAATAAACCTGTCTCCAGACGTAAATGCATTATCATTTAGAACCCGTAAATATTGGCCTGGTTCATCGAGCCAGTGACAGGAACGAAGTCACCCAGTCCATTATAGGCCACACATCCCCAGAACATCACAGAGCCTCCACCATGGCTTACTTTTTGGCAAACGGGCCGCCTTTTCTGCCTTTGTTCCTTTGGTAATCTTACAAAAAACTTATTTTTTGATGAATTATACTCAAAGGAGCTTTCATCTGTCCATAGAACGCTCCTCCAGAACTCCTTTGGCTTATGGACATATTCCTTTGCGAAAGACAGTCTTTTGAGCTTGTTTGCTTTTGTTATATATGGTACTTCCTTGACTTTATAAGTCTTAAAATCACATTCTTTTAATCGTCGACGGACTGTGCGCTCACTAATTGGTGTCTTAGCTGTCAAATTAAATTGATCTGCTGCGGATTGGGGTTTTAGAAAAACATTTTTCTTAAATTCCCGTACAAGGACTCGGTCTTCACTGAGATCTGTTTTGCGCTTAGCACCTGATCTTCTTAAATTACACATGTCATTATGATTTTTAAACTTTTTAATTTGATAGTGCACAGTTTGGCGCGACACTTTAAACTCATTGGCAATGTCTTTGACTGCTATTCCAGCGTTAAACTTTGCTACCATCGAGGATCTGTTAACCAAACTTAGCTCAGCCGTTTTACCCATGTTATTTAATAATTTTTAATAACTTTCTATTTTAATAACAACGTTTAATATTGCTCAAAGTTAAACACAGAAGTTCTTTCATTCTCGCGTGCTTAAAAGTGCGAATATATTTCCATAAAGATGCTGTCAAAATACTTGTGCCACGCAAAAAACCGTTGTCTGCATGCATTCTTATCAGCAGAAAGAGAATGCAAAAGATAAACGAAATAAAATTTGGCATGCACATAGCTAAAAATAGATTCTTTGTTTTGCGCCTCATTTTCGCACCGTTATTTGACGATTTCAAACAACGCTAACGTTCAATAGTCAAAAAGAGTTTCGTCAAAATAATTATGCCGACTAGTGTATGGTAATTAAGAGTGTGAAAACGTAATGCCACTTGGAGCTTACGGATATAAATCCGGGTGCCACATGTCGACATATCTGTTTGTTCTGTAAGGAAGTTGACGTACGAGGAGGTAGCACCTTCAGGCGACCCTATTGACATTTACATAAAGCTTGCTACATTTAAGCACAATCTTGACTCATATTTAAATAGAACACTGTTAAATGGAAGAGAAATTAGTTAAATTAAATTAAGAAGAGATTAAAATTCTATATTTATTTGGATTTTTGAAAGTTATTAGCAATAGATTTTTCTTACTAAAATTTATCAATTTGACTAGTATATTATTTAAAAGATTAAGTAATTTAAGGAATTTAGCAGACTTTTATCAGTATGTTAAAACGAATATTTTTTTTTTAAATATGTTATTAAAAATGGGATTAAGAAATAAACAAAGTCAATGGTTTTGTATATATCAACTAATCTTCAGTTTTCTATTAGGTAGTAAAAACATTATGTTTTTAACTTTGGAAAAATGTAAAAAAAAATCTTTAATTTTATCTTATTTTATCTACAAATTCACCAATTTATAATTCTGTAAAATAATTTTATTTAATTAAAATTAAACAAAGAATACCTTTGATGTATTATGAAAAATATCGATAGCAGGAGTGTATCGCCTATGAGATACAGTGCACCCTCAAAGAACGAAATGCTGTGGAATACAAAGTCCGTTTTAAACGCCAATTAATTAATTTAAAAGTTTAAAATATATGAATAATTCTTTAAAGGATGTTTTCATGAATTACTTTTTTATTTTTCTGATTAAGGAATGAAAAACCCTAACTTTATCCTGAATATGTAGGAATATTGACTTAATTTGTGACATAGTAAAAATGAGAAAGCTGGTAATTACTTGTAAAATATAATAATACATTTTATTTTTCCCAACTTCGTAGGTGATTATGGTAACTAAATTTAATTATTACGCTTTGATTGTTCACTAAAAAGAGAGTGCCCTGTACTACATATCGATAACTGACTTGAATTTCTTACTCTTCCTATCGATATGCTGTTGACACGTCCAGCTTAGTTTATTTGTATTTTGACCAAAAATTGTTTCAGCAGCAATTTATGGCTGATTTTCAGGAGCAGCTGCGACAATATCGTCTCCAGAAGCGGAGGAAGGAGACCGTTGACAACTTCAAGACCAAACTGCGCAGATTCTGGATGTTGGGCACCGGAGCGAACAAAGATACCACCATCGAGGTACAACAGGTAAGTGGAAAACATGACATATGCCAGGTATTATTACTAATATCAGTGTGTTTTAGACACCACCACCAACAAAGGCCCAAGATGTCGCGGAAGACTCGCCGGATGAGGGGGCTTTCTCCAGTGAAAATGAATTGACGCCGGAGGAGAGTACCCCCAGATCCACAGAGCACCATCACAAGGAAAACAATGGCCTAAAGTACACTCTGTGGGGTGTCTACTTTCTGTTCTGGGTTACTCTCTACGTGATAGCCATTGAGCTGAAGTTCGGCTTGGTCTTCCTCATGTTCTCCGCTCTGTTTGGAATATATTTTAATACCCGGACAGGTCCCAAGGATCGCAAGGAGATGAGCGCCTATAGCGTGTTTAACAAGAACTGCGAGAGCATCGATGGCACTCTAAAAGCAGAGCAATTCGAGAGGGAAATCCGCTATGGATCTGCCAGTGTTCGATAGGGATGCTTTCAGTAATCCAATAATTATTGTAATATAGAGAATTTAATATAAACAAATACATAAATAATATATATCACTTGTTAAAGAGGTGTTCTATATACCAGAAGGAATGTATTATAAATATTTGTAATTTTTAACACTTCCATATCTTAGAGTTATACGAAGAAAGATATTTCTCTTCTTTACCTTTGTATCTATCAAACAGACCCATGACTTCATATAATATGTACCTTTTTATCGCACATCTAAAGCAATAAATGATCTTTCTGATACCAAAGGCCGTGGTTTTTTTAAGATTAAAAATGCTGTAAATAAATATTGAAATTAAATCTCCCAGAATAATTTTTAAATAACCAAATAAACTCATTTTTAAACAGTAAGACATTCGAAACATGTATCTCTTTATTGGTAAAGTATAAATTCATTAATTAATTCTAAACTTTTTTCCACAACGAAAAATAAATTGAAGTCTTGAACTGTCACTTCAATTGCCTCAATGGGGTTATCAATACATTGACTCTGTTTAAATTAGTGCAGATGTAGTTGTTAGTAGTACGTTCTATTTATTGGCTAGTCTTACAGTCTGCGATTTACCTAACAACAAGTACCTATGTACACCCTCGCATTTCCGTGCGTGCGTTCCATTAAATTTAGTAAGGCTCTTGAAATAGTTTCCATAAATCATAGTAATAGCTTCATATGGCTGAGGATGGGTAAACGAACATAGTAACGATTAATGTATCTGTATCCATATAGTTATCCGTGCGTCATCCATAGTGTTAGTGAACGTTCAGTGCTCCTTCGGTCTCGTATTTATCCACAACATCTACGTCTATGAGTATTTATTACGTGTACTGTACAATCTAGAATAGGCTTTAGTCTACGGGGCTAGGGCTAGGCTAGTCTAGGTCCTGTAACGCGTTCGGGAAAGCTAAGAGTCCGCCCAACTCCTCCTCCTCTCACATGTGGAACTCCTGGTCGGACAGCAGGAGCTCCCTGGCATGGGAACTGCTCTCCGCGTGCTAGCACTTCGGTAGGAAGGTCTTCCTGGAGGGCAGCAGGCACAGGATGCTCAGGGCCATGACCATGTGCCAGATGGAGTGCACGATGTGGTAGTTCTGCTTGGTCTGTAGGAAGGCGTAGCACACGAGGCCGGCGATCACCAGAGTCAATCCGAAGGGCAGATAAACGGAGAGGTAGCGGCGCGAGGGGAACAGCTTCCGGGACTTGGCACAGCGAAGGCCCCAGCTGGTGGAGATCAGGCAGATCCCCGTGAGCGCCGGCGCCAGGAAGACCCACAGGCTCTGCTTGTTCAGCTCCGTGCCGAAGGCCAGGAGAATCGCCCCGAACATGTGCAGCAGCGAGACCACGTCCGAGCGGAGCGTGGCCATGGCCACCAGGGTCACCCAGATGCTCAGGAGGCCGCAGTAGAAGTCGCAGAACTGCAGCACCCCGATCTTGACCAGGCAGAAGCTGTACTCATCCTCGCCGGCGTCGCAGGCGTGATAGAAGATCGAGAAGAACATGGCGAAGAAGTAGATGACGCCCTCGGTGTAGTAGCGCCGCTTTACCGCCATGTAGATGCTGGGGAAGAAGAGCAGGTTGCTCAGCGTGAGCAGCAGCGTGGCCAGCAGGATGGACATGCTGCTGGGCACCTGCGTGTCCTCCGTGCAGTCCCATCCCCGGTAGCCCTTCGAGCAGACGCACGTGGAGAAGACGAACCCGCCGGACATGTAGTGGTAGCAGCGCCCAAAGCGCCCACATCTCCCGGCCACGCACGGGCTGGAGGAGACCGAGAACACCACAGAGGTGTTGCAGTTGTCCAGCGCCACGTGCTGCTCCATCGCCGCCTTGTGGTGCTCCTCGAACAGCCGCGTCATCTGGCTGTACTCGCTGGTGCACTTGTAGTCCATGATGCACTCCTTCACCTTCAGCGTCTCGGTCTCGTTCATGGCCGCCAGACAATCCGTCTCCTTGAGGCAGGCCGAGTACCTGGGAATGGCTTCGGCGCAGTCGCAGGGCGCCCGCATGTCCTCCAGCATGTGCTGGTGCTTCCGGATGAACTCCTTGACACTGTCCATGATGGTCACCCGTGCCGTTTCGGCGCCGTGACAGAACAGTCCCATGGTCACATACCTTTTCGTAGAGAGTTCCCATTAATTTATGAAATATTAGTAATCAATATTTAAAATTAAGGAAACTCACCACCGTCCGCTCTCGGGAAAGGGCACATGGATGACGCCCATGCTCTCCGTGTGGTTGACTATGATGGAGGCCTGCTTCAACTGCTGGCCATAGAGACACTTGTCCGGCCAGGTAGGCTCCCCCGGCTCGCCCAGCTGCATGCACACCACGATCTGCATGCTCTGGTTGCCAGAGGCCGCCGCGGGCTTACCCACCGGCACCACCGCCTCCTTGGGATCACCGATCAGGCGCTCGGCCAGGATGCCACCCAGATCCGGCGGCTGCGTGGGCGGAGCCATCTTCAGGCTGGCGCGGTGCGCCTCCTGCATGGAAACGGCAAAGGTGAGGGTGCCGCCGATGTCGTAGACCTCGCCCACGTCGAAGGCGAATCCCGAGTGGGTCTGGGCGGTGAGATTAAGGGTTTCCGGCACTGTGCCATTGACATCCGGTCGGAGGTCGTAGTCGAACATGAAGAACTCGCGATAGGTTTGCCGCAGCAGCGAGTAAAAGTACATTCCGCGGAAGGCAGAGGGCTCCCAGGGATTGGGGCTAGAACTAGAAATGTTGGCGATATCCTCGTCGGCTTTAGGATGCCAGACCAGGGTTTCCGACTCGAGGTAATCGATTTGCATGGTGTACGACACGCTAAAGTTGGCCAGGCTATCGTTGGAGGCGAAGCCGAGAGCCGCATAGTGCCAGGTGTTGGGCTGGACGCCGAAGGGAATGGAGATCTCGTCGGTCTGGTTGGCATGAATGATGGTCCCGTGGCCATGGCCCTGATCCGTGCCGCCCAGCGGATATCCATTGGCCCGCACATGGAAGCCCACCTCCGGGCACTCGTCGCAGATCTGATTGAAGGCAATCCGCACCGCCGCATCGCCAATCTCGTCAGGAACATAGAATCGATAGATGATCTCATTGTTTGCGGTGCGTGTTAGGCTGTCATTGTGGTTTTCCGTTATATTTTGGATCGGAGCAGCTCCAGTGGGATTCATATTTTCAGTTTGGTTTCTCAATTCCGGTTGTTTCTGCTTCTGCTGCTTCGGAGGCAGCGAGCGGAGCGGTCTGGAGGTGTTGTCGCCGCCAACTCCTTTAAGACTCGCATCTAGTTTTTTCTTAGTTTTATTGGCGGGCAGGACGTGGCTTGTTAAGTTGGCCGTGTGCTCCTGGTCGCTGTTTAAGATTATGGGACGGAAACGGATCACCGACATCTCGGCATATAGCAGGGTATCGCACGAGGCGGCGAGTCCTGTGAATAGAAATTAATTGAATAAATTATAATCGGTTATTATATCTGTGACATGACAAATCACTAGAAATGCGCCCCATAAGTATACTACAATTTTGTACAATTTACAATTACCTAATAATTAATTACCTAATTATTAAAACCCCTCAATATTTTAGAATTTATTACCTTGTTGTTCAATTCGATCATTATTGGGATCCGACCAACTCACAAATGCCACAGCAAACCAGTTGCCTATGTAAGGAGCCTCGACGGTAATATGGTGCTGCTGCTCATCTGAGAGGAACTGCAGGTCATACACCTTGAATCTGAAGTAAAAATAAATTTAAATAAATAAATTTCCAATCACTCTTTCACTCCCCATTTACCTCTGATCTGAATTAAAGAAGTTCTTGGGGAAGGTTATGTTTTCAGGACTTATCACTGGGTAACTGCTCGCCTTCAGATGCAGCGTGACATCCTTGGGCTTACACTTTCGTTCTGGAAAGGTATTTAATTTAAAGTTAAAATTAATATTATTTTAAATTTATATGTACTCACGAAAGGCACTTTTGGGATCCTCGTACGCTTTGAAGGTGAAGTAGGCAGTTCGTGTGTCCTCCACCACATTAAAGTGCAGAATGGACACATCCTTGTAGGACGTATATTTGAGCAGTGAGTTTGACGGCAGTCGGACGACCACTTCTCGATCCACTGGCAGCTTGAGATCCTGCACTTTTCCCTGCATCGGTTCATGGTTTGAATACTTCTCTGAGGGGCTTTGCAGCACTTGAAAACTGGAACCCACAATGATCAGTCGGTGGTCAATGAGGAGGAGCATGAACACCACCAGAGGACTATAGTTGGGTCGATGTGTCAGTATCTGAATCATTGTTAAGTTGGAGTTTCTATTATTTTAGTCCGGGTTAACTTGTCGTATGTATGAAGCAGGTTATTGTGGGTCCTGGAAATAAATTTAGTTAAGATAAATAAGATAAATAAGTTTCAGATTAATATATTTTTAATATATATTTTTCTATAGAGGCTTTTATTATTTAAGAGCCAAGTTTAGGAAACTTTAATATAATTGAGGTGCAAAAACCCAACTACGTTCAAGTATGTATGCAAAAATTTGTATTTATTTCGGGGGCTTTTCTGTGAGTGAATAGAAGGCGGGATTCATTTTACAAGGGCCATGGTTTTGAATCCACGGAGAGCACTCACTCCGCCGACAGGGTAATAGTGCAGGGCCTATATCTACATACATATATACCGATTTCCACACTCGGCGTTTTTTGTACACAAGTACAGACAGAATGGCCTTATACATATATGTTTGTAGGCTTGTGCAAGTAAATTGCACCGTTGCAAAAATGCCAAATTCCGGCCCATTTATGTGGCGCGACCAAAACCAATGTGTAGACCCCGAACGAACTATGAAAGTTGTCCTACAAAAACGAAAATAAAAATAGAAAAAATAGAAATAGAAAACTTCTGCACTCGATGCGGTGATGCTGGGCCTGGGCCTGAACTGTGCATTGTTGGCCAACACCTTCTGTAATTTATGGCGGAATCTTGTAGCCCGAGCCACTCGAGAGCTATCTCAGCCAGACTGCAGACAGTGTGTTTGACTTGAAAGGGGACTCTTCCTTTATTACCTGCAAGTGATATTCAGATTTTCAACAGCATAAATTTAAATATGAAACCTAGGCCCGAAAGCACTCAAATAAACAGAGTACTTTAACTGAAAATATCCCTTCTGTTTGATTTATTCGTACCTGTTGCGGTCTCAAGCACAGTTTATATTTTTGTTTACAGCCAAAAATGAGTGTGAAATGGGAGCAAATTTATTCGAATATTCTGTACATAATGTAGTACGGATTGATAATATATATGTGGCGTTGAGAGAGCTTTTAATTAGCAAAAAACCCCGGGAATCACATCGAGTTATCTGGGTGAGAGACGCGAGCCGACTGAGTCTTGGTTGTTTGGGTTTGTAGAATTCGTGTTTGACCCAAAGTCTTATCAGTGCCATTCAGTTCCAATGAATAGCAGGCCTTATCGGCTGAGTTATCAGTACTTTTATGGCTTTATTGTTTATGATTAAACTATGACGTTGTCAGTGTGGGTTTTAAAGCGTTTTTAGAGCATATTTTGGGGGCTGAATGTGACAATTTAAATTGAGCAATAATCTAATTTAAGTACAAATTGCACGTTTTAATTGTTATTTTTTGCGCTATATTATTTCAGATTAAATTGTATCAGATTAATTTTATTTTATGGTGAAGATTATTCGGTGGGGTAATAAGATATATTTTTGTAAATTATGTAGCTCATTTTGAGCTGGAGTTCCGAGTGTATTCTGTTGTAAATGAAATGTGTTCATGGATTTATGGGGCACCCACGGCTAGACACGAAACTGGCAGCTAAAACACAAAAGCGCCCTTCGCTTTTCGCTTTTCACTTTTCCGGTGGGGTGAATGCAATTGATATATGCTGAAATCAGAGCTCACACACTACACACGCGGCTACTAATTCTGTGGAAAATATATATATATTTTGCCATAGCAATTTCGGAAACACGGATGCAATACGAATCTCACTCATTGAGTAATTGATGCAATGGAAATCTCTTTCTCATACCTTATGCCAGCTAATATTTCGATTTTAAAATATCATGTTTATCCCAGAGAGCTGTCATCCAAACAAGCCGGTCAGCCATCGACGACTGGCATTATGAGCTCAGCTTACCTTGTTTTTGGCTTTTATTTTATTTTATATTTCGCATTTGACGGTGACTTTTGGCAGGTTTTGAAATGTCCAAGACTTGTGAATGGGTTTTCATGGATTTCTTGTTGTTTTTTTGTTGGGGAAATCCCTGTGACGCACGTTGCATTTGGGTAAATAAATAAATATGCTGCACTTGGGCAAGTAAAGTGCTTTGGAAAAGCTTTGTCGATTTGTTTTGGTACTCGATTTAGCGTTGTCGTGGGCGACGCTGCTACTGCAATCGACCGCGATGATAGTTTGTGGTCGTTTAAACAGATAACCGCTTTGATTAGTGAATCAGTCTCCTAAACAAAGCTTTATTGTTCAATGGAAATGGGGAAAAACCAAAGACAAAAGCTTGGGGTTAGGTTAGTAAAGGTGGCCTGTGTATGATAAGTAATTTAGGTGAATTTTTACTGGGTTTTATTTATAATAGTTATGCCATATTTTGTATATTTTATGGATTTTTGAAATATATTTTCATATAAGAAATTTCTTAGCGTCAGTATTGGGTCTAAAAAAGAATATAATTCATAGAAAATATAAGAAATTAATTTTTAATCAACAAAATATATTTAAATAATATATATTTTACTCTCACTTCTAGAATGCCTTCTTATCAGTTGTTGACAAACAATGAATGAACTAGCGTTTGCCACTGATAACTCAATTAATAATAATTTAAAGTTCCACAAACATTCTCATAGTAAACCGAGAGAGCCAGAGAGCACACGATCCACAAGAGAGCAAGTTCAAGTTCGTTGCTTCTGGCAGCCAAACAAGTTTTTCGTTGTGCGAGAGAGATATTCCAAGAGACAGAGAGAGAGAGGGAGAGCGGAGAATCCGGGAGCTGGGGCGATCCCAATCTATAGCTTTGGCTATAACTATAGCCTCAGTTGTCAGTGCGCCGAGTGGTTAAACGCAACGACCGATCCCAGACCCGCTTGGGGATCGCCGCCCGAAACGCAACCCGTGAAAGTTTTTGGATACCAGTTTCCTCGGCTTTGTGTACAATCTATATATATATATAAAGATATATGTATGTGAAGTTCGGCGCAAAAATCCCACCCTAAAACAAAAGTAATAATAATAATGGCTTGAAAGTCACCAGCTTATTAAGAGTTTCAAATGTGCGTAGTGATGACTCACTTTAACCAAAAATAGTGACCTCTTTAAGCAACCTTAATTTATATAATTTATATAATCTAGTTGCTAATTTCCACATCCAACTCGGAGTTTTATATCCCTGGCAAATTGTTTAAATACACAAAACGCAGCGTGTTCCCTGCTGTAAATTAAGCTATGTGAGAGTGTACATACGAGTATTTGTGGCTACATACGAGTATATCGGTCCCAGTTTGTTTTGCTATTGCGCCATGCACCCGTCAGACCCGCCGCCGTATACGTCAAAAAGAGAAATCGCCGATGCCGACCCGCTTCATGACGCGCAGCGTCTTAAGTTATATTTTCTTGCACTGAAACGTGTGTGATGTGTGTGCCCTTCACTCAAATATTTTCCCGGACATATCCTGGTTCACAGCAGCCATCAAGAGAGTGGCATATCATATTTTTTCATATTTGCATATTTCCGGGACCAAACTAGAGGGGAAAAATTCGCTTTATTGCTTTAATAACGTGCCTGGCAGTGCGAGCATCATTAATACCAATTAAAATACATGTCGCGGGACTCGCAGGACAGCTGAAAGCTCCCACTATAAATGTATATGTGTTATTTGATTTCATTTCGCCACGATGCGCAGCCATTTTTAATTAAAATTTCATCACCTTGTCTCAGTCCTCGGACATCTGGCAGGCTGCCGTTTAGGCGGTTGATTGCGCAATGGTTTATCACCATCACAACCACGAAAGTCGGATAATACACTGCGGCAAACCAGGAGGAAGGAGCCTACTGCTCACTGCTATTGCGGTAGCAGCCACAGTCTGTTGCCTCATTTCACAAGAAGGTAAAAAATATATACTAAGAGCCCTTTAGCGTAATTTTAACTTTAAGAGAACATTGAAAGGGTTTCCCTCTACTCGAACCTATCTTAATTAAAATCAATGATCCCTCTAGGATAACAAAGAATAACCCTATATGAGGGACATCTAGATTAGCTCTTAATGTAAGTGATGGCACCGGGTCAACACACTAAGCCTATCTTGATGACAAAACACGTTAATGACCACAACACTGAAATGCGTAATTGCTGCCCAAAAAAACAAAACAATGCGAATCGCTCTTGAAGTCCCACAATGGTCTATTGATCCCCGTGGGCGAGAAAAACAATTGGAGCTCTGCGAACCTCAGTACTTTTCAGCCTTGACCGTGAATGTTTCCCTAGAAATAAAGTGTCATTTTACCGAAGGCGTATGAACTCTTTAAGCCACTAATTGCCAGGAAATTGATTCAATCATTATGGCTTATTCATCAAAATTGGTTTATTTGTTGTCACAATTAAAGATCTATTGAACTTTTGAGTTGAAAAATAATAAATCGATTTTATGGCTTACTTGTTGTTTAGGGAAAAGGTTCTTTCAATATATATTTATAGAAAAATCGAGATCTTACTGATCGGTATCAAAGATTTATAATTATTTATATTTAAAAATATTTATTAAACGTAGGTTATGAAGTGGATGAGCTTGAAAAGCTGAGTTGTCCTTGCTATCTGTAGTAGGACGTAGCGTTTTAATTCTCTATTTATATAAAACACCCTCAACAGTCTTTCCACCAAAAATATGCTCAAACTCTCCTCTCACGAAACACAGAAAAAAAAAAACCATATAAATATATTCTCTTCTCAGAGCGTGTTGAGTATAAATAATACTAATAATAATCTTTATTAAGACCCCCCTACTCCGAAGTTCACGCACATGCCTCGTAAGCCAGCATATTGTGCAATATTTAAATGAAACGGAACATCTTTTCGGGCAGTCATAATGTATCGCAGCCGTGTTGCCAAATCCGTGTATCTCGGGATGAGCTTACACACGCGGACCACGTTAAGACCGCCCCCGCCCCGAAAGCGTGTCTCAAACCTGTTTGCGGAGCAAAAACATTCTCGCATTCTCTGTCCGCTTAAGCCGCGCCGACGGCATCGCTCTTGGCTCTTGTGGCTTGTGTCTTTGGCAAAATACGAGTGAGTGCCGCTCCTGTGGCAGAACACAGACTCGCCTCGCCTCGCCTGGCACATCACGTATACGTATTAGTTACATGTGTGAGCGCTCCGCATTCGCATCTGAAGGTCGTCAGCGATACAGAGATACAAAGATACAGAGATACAAGTGCAAACACAGCCAGCAACCAGCAACCGGTTATCACGTCACGTCGCTTAGGTCCATTGAATGATGCTTGACTTATGAGGCGCTGAGAAATAAACTGAATATGCGAATATTTCACGGACATCTCGGTGTACAATGAACCGATTGATACATCTTCCCTCGGAGAAAAAAAAGAGACAGTTTTTCCGACTTTGGGACGTTGCGATGCTGCAATCTGGCCGCCACCCAAAATGTTGCTTTTGTGTGTGCCTTTGGCATTGGTTCAAACGCCAGCCAGAAGCTACCAAGTGGCAGACATCCGGGTCAATAGCTGGCACTCGGCATATCTCTGAATGAACTTGGCTGCCAACTGTTGTTGTTCTTGTTGTTGCCTTTGGCCCATCCAAATGCATGCAAAGTCGCCGTCTTAACCAATTAATCGCTCTATCGCTGGCGTAGGCTGGATTTAATAAGCGGTTACTGGGGGATTACTAAACAAGTTACGCTCTTAAGACACATTTGCCAATTTTAAGTGATGTCACGTTTTTGTTTACGGAGTTTCCAGGGAAAATCAGAACAATGTTTAGGCCTTAAACCTTTTAACTTTGTTATCTTTAAATGTGGGGTTTGGGTAACAGTGTTTTATTAACTTTTTCCACGTGTTTTAAATAAATCAAAATAGTAATAAATATGACAAGTCATTGTGTTAAGTATAAAAGCGAAACATAGTAATAAATTTTAAGAAAGAAAATATTAAAGCCTTTCATTTTCACTTATAAGTACCTGAGATTATTTTAAATGAATAATATTAATACCGTTTGTTAAATTTAGTTTGTTAGACAAGGAAATGGGATTAAATACCATTTTCCTTCATTTTTTTATTCTTTGCTACTTAAACAATTGTTTAAATTATACAACAAGAAACTTTTTAGGTTTATTTGTATCAAACTATTTACTTATTATTTTCATTAATAATGTTTCAGACTTCTCAAGGTTCCCATAATTTTTTTTTTTTTTAATATGTAATTTTGGGAACTAGTTACACTGAGGTGTAAAAGCTATTCACAACCTGTATTGCGCATCTGAAAATCTTTCTTATGAACAACAACCAGTTATTCTCCCATATGCAATATGCAATAATAAATGCATATTAAACACTCTGTTCTTAATTTATTTGTGAATATACTTTCAGTCGAGGCCAACGAACAAAATGCACCGCCAATACTATATCTTCGCGACCGCAACTGGCGGATATCGGAGACGGAGAGAGTCGGCCAGGTAATCGAGCAAGTCCGGGCGGAGGATGCCGATGGCGATGATCTGATATTCGGCCTAGAGCCCCGCTTCATTCCGCCACCCGGAAGCGGGGGTGCAGCCAGTACACCCGAAAAAATACCCTTTCACATTGATCCGAAAAAGGGGATTGTCTATCTCAACGAGAGTCTGGCGGGAAGGGTAAGAGAAATGATATAAATAAGCTTAAATTGCACAGAAGAAATTATTATAGCCTTGCAGGTACTTTATAAAAAATATAGTACCCTATATGGATAAGTACTAATTTGTATTTAATTTAAAAAATAAGTAACCTCAGGCCCTTTATGCTTATATCTCAAAAGAAAATGAAAAGTATACGTATATGGAAACAACTCCAAAGGTTTTTGGAAAGCCACAATGTATACGTGACTTAGTTTGAGTTTTGATTTATTTTCTCCTATAGAATTCAGTGTTCCTTTTAAGTATACGACTCAATTAAAGAGATTATCAATCATCAATCATTATCAATCAAATATACGAAACAAACATATTCCATTTTAATAAGTTTATTATAATTAACAGTCAAAGATAGCCCCAAGACTCCTTTAGTTCAAACGAAGATTTTAACCCTGCAAGGTTATAAAAATGCTGAGGATGCTTTCCATTTTGCTTTCTCTTAACTTTTCCTGAACTTTTAACCTGAAATATTTTGTTTTCTTTTCTCTCGGCAGGCTGGCCAGAATTTCCTCATCTACATAACTGTCACGGATGGCCGCTATACGGCCAAGAACGAGGTTTTCATCAATATCCTGGGCGAGAGAGACAACAGCTACGGGTATCGACCGCAGACCTCCATTTCGAACGTGGTGCACAACATATCGCAGTTCCTGCCCCGCTTCGACCAGCTGCCGGGTGTCCAGTCCATCCGAAATGGCCTGCCCAACAGCCGCTTTCCCCCGCCGCCGCCCTCGAGTGGAGGTGGGATTTTTGGGCCACCGCAGTTCGGTAACTACTACCCGCCGCCGCCACCATCACTGCCCTCCGGTCCTGACCAGAGCAACGAGGCGGCGGAGGCAGAGGTGCCAGCCGAGACGAGCTCCACCACCACGCCGAAGAGCCGCACCAAACTGACGCCGATAACGGGCAATAATTCGACGAGGGTCGAGCCAGTCCCCACGGGGGCTCCTCCGAGTGGCGTGGGCAGTAATAACAACACCATCACCGTCTTCTCCATCAAGTCGGGAACGATACCCATTGTGGTGACTATTGGCGGGTTCATCGCCGCCACTGCGGTCCTATTCGCGTATCTCTGCCGCCGACGGCTGTGCGCCATCAGCAGGACCCTCAAGAAGTCCAAGGAGAAGGAGGAGCTGGCCAAGAAGTCCAATCCCAGCCAGCTGAGCAGCACGCTGACCGACGACAGCCGCAACTCGATGGTCATGCAGCAGTGGCAGGGACCGGTGGCCTTTGCCAATCGCTATGTGCCCTGGGAGCGGGATCAGCAGCTGGGCATTGTGAGTGAAGTAAAGATAGTTTTCGAATCAGTCTCGAATTCCCCTAAGCCATTAAGATATATAAGTAGCTTTTAAATATGGAATTCCAATTCCAGAAGCAAGTGTTCCTAATTATTTTAGACATTGCCTTCGCCTTTCCTGACATTCTCACACAATGCAATTCACAAACTCTCTGTGACTCCTGTGCAGATATCGATTCCCGTACCTTTGGGAGCGATTGCAGCTTGGAGCCGATGGAGTCCCTAATCGACAGCTACTCAAGCTCAGATTTCCAGCTCGCTGCCAGTCCCCCAAAGTCTCAGTTGGCGCACTCAACGCCTTCGCAGAGCAGAGCCATTCTTGCCATCCCTGTCGTCCTGTCACCCATAGTGGCCAACATCGGCAGTGTAATTGACAGGAAAAAGTAGCTCAGTGCAGGCTGCACAGGATGAATGCCGGGAATTCGAGTTACATTGGCATCCTATCATTCCATTTCCATTTCCATTCATTCACTGACAGCGGATGCAAAAACGTGCTGAATTTTCCACTCGGCTCTTGTGTCACAAACAGGGGCAACCAATCCACGGGGGCTTTAACCCGATAAAGGTTATGATTATGGCATTGCTTATGGAAGCTATTTTTTGTGAAAAAAATATGCAGTTATTTTTTAAGCTTCTTTCACTAGTTACTACAAACAATAGAAAATGTCAGCTTCAATCACTTTGGTGTAATGCTGACATTCATCACAAATTTTGTAAAAGAAACTTGTGCCAACTCGACATTCTGTCAAGGAAACTTTTGCCTGGATTAAGTGTCATGTGAGCCAATCAAAGCGTTCCATTTTGCACCTGATATTTTCACCTGACAAGCAGACACTTTTCCCGGCTTAAGTGTCACCTGATCTCCAGTCCGTCTATTAACTTAATGACAAGCAGAAAAGGGATCAAAGCTAATCAGAGCGTTTTATCTTGTATTATTTCTGATATGTGTGTTCCTGTCACAAACATCAACATTGCTGGCATTTCCGTTCGCCTTCGATGCCGATGTCGATGTCGATGTCGCTGGCCATGCTGACAGGCCACGTCCCAGTTATCAACAGGTGTCACCAGCGGCGGCGGAGATGCCAACGCCGGAGTGTCCATGGCCGGGACAGGTGAGATCCCGGGCTCCACCGCGGGCCCAGGATGCGTGGCAGGTGCTGGCACTTCCGGCGCTCTGGAAAATGGCGCCCCTGGCAACGAGGCCAACGGCGACCGCTGGGAATTCCCCAGGTACCGTTTGAAGTTCTTCAACATCCTGGGCGAAGGAGCCTTCGGACAAGTTTGGCGTTGCGAGGCAACCAACATTAATGGTGAGTTTAAACGGAAATAAGTTGTAAATAATATTTTAGAGAAAGTCTTAGGAAATACTAGTTAAAGGATTTTAGGCTAAAATGTTTTATAAAATTTACTCGATTCAGGGAAGAGAATTCTTTGTTAAGCATCTATGCGTTATGTTTTTGTTTTTATGCAGGAACCCGTTTTATTACCTTATATTTCTTGATATATTTGTATTTCCCTTGCATTTCCATCATAAAAGAATCGATTTCCCATAAATATCAATTAGTTAGTTTTATATTTCGGTATTTACCTTTTGCCACCCTAATTGGCCCTTAAATTTACCCGATGTGAAATACCAAAAACCCTGAAATGCCGCGCTCTTCCACGAATTCCATTCATTTCAACAGAGAGTTATTTAATATGCTCGCATTTTGATATGACGGAGAATGGAATTTTAAATGGAGCAGATTGTGCATTCAATCAGCGGGGATTCACAAAGCTACTGGCTCGTGATATGCAGCAGTTGTTGCCCCACATTTAAGTGCTCAGGTGGTGAAAATTGTGCAATCAGGAGGGGCTTCTACCGCCCCACCACGAGCCCTTTTTTATGAGCACGTAGAACGGACATACAAAACGAAAAGACAAGTGAATTCTGGATTTATGCATATATAGTACGGTAGAAAGGTAGAAAAAACCGAGCACAGGATTTTATGTAAGCACTTGAATATTGAAAACTAAAAATATCTGAACAGCCACTGGACTAGTCATGGATAGCCGTTAGCTTATGGGTTTTTGGGAATATTAATTAGGACGAGAATAACTTTAACTCTTCATCTAGTTTTAGTTGTTGAAAATACCCAAGAATGCAAAGCCAAAAAATAAATTTTATAATTGTACAAGTTTCTTAAATGGTTTTGATTTACTTTAATAATTGTAAAACATTTTTTTTCACAGACACAGAAGGCATCACAACGGTGGCTGTTAAAACTCTCAAGGAAAGCGCCACTGAAGTGGATCGCAAGGACCTGCTCTCCGAGTTGGAGGTAAGTGGCTTGCTCGTACAACCAATCATACACAATTCTCGTAAATTAGCATTTACAATTCCTTAAGTCATCCGTAAAGGGTATGCAAAATACCGGCAAAATCGTTACATCCAAAAGTTGGCAAAGTGACGACGACTTGCGACGACGAGTTGGGCTGGCGAGCGCAATTTCTCGGTTGCCTTTCACTCTGTCACTTTTCATTCAATTGGTTGCCATTCCCACTCCCATTTCCATTTCCATTTCCATTGCCATTGCCATCCTGGAATCTCCCACAGAACAGAAAGTCTTCCAACTCGAGGACTCCCTCTCGGTGGGAAGTGCCGTGCCGACTGCTGGCTGGCTGGCTGGCTGGCGGGCAAATCTTGTGAGTTGGTTTTTCTGGTTAGATGAAAAAGTTTTGTAAATTGAAAATTAACGATGCTGAAAAGTTTTGAAAGAATTTCTTTTTCTACTCCTTGCGATTGCCGACTTGCGGACTTTCAGCACGACGACGTCGTCGTCGGCGGCCCTCGTTTGGCCCTTGAGTTTGGATTTAATGTTTGCCTTTTTAATGAAAACGTAAAGGACTCTACTTATGTGTCTCTCCTCTTTGCAGTTGATGCAAAATGTTTCGTCAGTGTTGCTTTCATAAAGGAAATGTTCACACAAAATGAAGAATGTTTTTTTTTCTCACCAAAAGGTGGAGTTCAGGTGATGCAGTTTTGGAAAGGTTTTACCTATAACTATAAGATATTTATAGGATACAAATGGGAAGTTGATATCTTCCACAGTTTAATAGTAAATTAGTTAAGTTAAAGCCTAAATTAAATTTAAATTCTTTTAGAATTTCGTCGGACTTCTGTGTGATTTATTATCCACTCTTCCAGGCCCCACTGTCTACGCCCGCGCCCTCGAAAATTGTCAAGAGTTTTCTAATTTAAAGTTTGCACTTTCCTATTCTTCCCTTTCGCGCTTTTCTCCACTTTTCTTGTCCCCTAGTTTATTATATTTGTTGTTCGCTAATTAGCTTTGTTTTCCTGCCCTTAAAATTTCAAAGGAAACTGTAATCCCATTAGGTGAAATGTCCTTAAGCTGCATTAAATTTAAATAAATCCTGAATAAAACTATCTGAAATTGCAGCCATGGGTCGGACATGGGTCGATGTGGGTTAAATGCCAATTCGAATAAAGTCGGAACTTATTGCATATTTATGCTCGCCAAAAATACTGCGACAAAATTATTCATTTATGCCCTTGTAAGTATTCCGGTGTCAGACGTGCATATTTAATGCCCCGAGGCCAGTCCTTGGGAGCGCGCTTACATATGCCAAACTCCGAAAAAATCCAGCATTGGCTTTAAAGAGTGTGATTTCTTTACAATATTTTTTTCTGTTTGGCTTAACTGAACGGGACAAAGGTTACTCTCTGTAAATCAATAAATATGATTGTGGTGGTGGCGGCACAATTACCAGGTCCTTGAATGGCCTTTCATTTGCATACTTTCTGGGCAGGCAAAGCCAAAGCCAATGGAGTGCTGTTGCACCTCCAACGACAACGTATTGTATTCATTTGGCCCAAGGACAGCACTCAGGATTTCCCAGGTCGCCAGCCCGGCCGCCCGCCCGCATCCCCCGAAAGTAATCCCGTAATGATACGACCATTTGCCGTATCGATTAGCATTTTCTCTGTCTGAGTTCCTGGCCCGAATGGCGGCTGCCTGGCTTATTACCTCTGCTGGCTAGTCGATGGCCGGCTATCAGGTTCAGCATTTGGCTGCACTGAGTCGCATTTATGGGAGACACATTCACAGCACTTGGGAGCAGGATTTTTGCGTTTGTAAACACTACGAACTAAACCGTGCAAATCGCCTTTCAGCCAGCAGAAAAACACGAAGCAAGGGTCCTTTCGGCGACGATTTTCGACCGCGCGCTCCGACGCCTTGAAGCAAACTGATTCCTGTTGCTGTTCCTGCCTCCAAAAAATTGAAAAAGAAAAGTGACAAGCCGCAGCATCCTCTCGCCTGCAGGGTCAACTATATTCGCCATATCTCTCTCATCGAGGAAGCCCCCACTCTCGACCTGCGCACTGGACTTTTCGGAGTTCACAACCTCCTCTGGCCTTGCCCCCTGCCCTGCCGGCAATCTGGGCCTGAATCTGACTCTGGCTCTGAAGGGCCACTCTAGGGTTGCCGTGCGGGTCGCGTCCCTCATCATTAAAGTCGCATTTGGTGCGGAGCAGTCCGGAGTCCGGACTCCCGTGTCCGTAGCCCGGAAAACACCGGCAGCGATGTGCGGCTGCAGTATATCATGTTCTGCGGATTACCCCAGAAACGAGAATAATTGCCCTTTAATTTTGGAACAATGCAAAATTATGGATGGCCCACGGCTGCCGAGCATTCCAGACTCATTCCTCAAGTCATGGTCGACCCTTTTTCCGGAGACCTGGAAAATGACCGGGTTCTTGTTGCTCCTCCGAAAGGAGTTAAAAGTTTTCGAATTGAATTAGGCATGGAGGCGGCACAGAGTCACTCCCCTTCGTTCGAAAGGACCAAGTTATTAACTGAAATGAATTGCAGCTACTTTGGCTAACTAGTTGCTGTCGCCGTAAATAAAATCAGAATCCGAAAAGATAAATATAGACTTGTATTTGTGGGCAGTAAATAATGGATCCCCTTAGTAAAATGGCCAAGCCAGGGAATGCATATTTGGTTTATTGTTAAAATGGCTAGAAGTCCCTGCTGGATTTAATTTTAATTTGGCTTGAGCAATTTCTATCTCAACTTGAGCCCTTCAAAAAGTGGCTTATAATCACTGCACATTTATTTTAATGAAATTACCTTACTTATGTACTTAATTAACCGCAAATCTAATTACAGGTAATGAAGTCTTTAGAGCCACACGTCAACGTTGTTCGTTTGCTGGGTTGTTGCACGGATAAAGATCCCACTTTTGTGATTCTCGAGTACGTGAATCGAGGAAAGTTACAGACTTATTTACGCAGTTCACGCGCTGAAAGGTAAGCTATGAATATTTATTTAAAAAAATATAAATTATCAAGGTTGCCTCGATAATAGTTAGAGATTTTAAAAATAGTTTTAAAATTAAGATGACAATTATTGTGCATCTTAGGTGTATTCGGAATAGAACTCTAGAGTCCAAAGCACAGAAGAAGCCGTGCGACATAGGCACACTTTTATTTTGCAAGTGGTTCGAACTGCTTATGACTTGTTGAATATTCATTTTAAACTAATAATTATTAAATCAAGGATTTCAACTTTATACCAATAAATATTATTATTTTATAGACACTATGGCAATACCCATGGAAAGTCAAATGTCTTGACTTCCTGCGACTTGACATCCTTCATGTATCAAGTAGCCAAGGGAATGGATTATCTGACATCACGTGGAGTAAGTACACTCGTAAATAAACAATAAATAATAATAAATATTAATTACTTCCCGATCCTCTTCAGATTATCCATCGAGATCTGGCGGCTCGAAATATTCTGATCACCGACGATCACACCTGCAAGGTGGCAGACTTTGGCTTCGCTCGGGATGTGATCACATCAAAGATCTACGAAAGGAAGAGCGAGGGCAAGCTGCCCATAAGGTAATATTCACTTTAGGCATACAAAATAAACACAATCTTAATGGATTTGCTAATGATTCACAGATGGATGGCCACCGAGTCACTGTACGACAATATATTCTCCGTTAAATCGGATATCTGGAGCTTTGGCATACTGATGTGGGAGATTGTGACTCTGGGTTCGACGCCTTATCCGGGAATATCGGCCGCCGATGTTATGCGAAAGGTTGGAATAGTTATTTTCTTATTAAAATCACTAAACTTATTACACTTTTCACTTTCGTTATAGGTTCGGGATGGCTACCGCCTGGAGAAACCGGAGCACTGTCGTCGGGAGCTGTACAACATCATGTACTACTGCTGGTCACACGATCCGCAGGAGAGGCCCCTCTTCGCGGAAATCATCCAGATGCTGGACAAGCTGCTGCACACCGAAATGGACTATATCGAGCTGGAGCGATTCCCCGATCACAATTACTATAACATCGTTAGTCTCAGCGGTGAGAAGCTGTAGACGACAGACTTTCCAAGCACTGAACCCCAAGAGCTTTATTACCTCCAAAAGACTACTCAGAAGTCTTGGTTCCACACTTGAATTTTAATAGCTGGGAAGGGCTTGTACTGCCATTACGAAGAAGGAGTAAAAACTGTATCTGCCTGGGCTTCGGATGAGTTGAAATACCAAATGAATATGGGAAAATATCAGACCTGGGAGTAACTGCTCTTCAAATACTCCAGTTTCGAATGCATTTTGAATTCCTGCTAACTTGTAAGATAATGGAGCCGGCATGTTTGAGATGTGTTCACGTTTTATTTATTCGTATTATGTACTTTAATTTATCAACAACCGTGTGTATAGAGTTATAGTTTATGCTGTATTATTGTTAAATAAAGAATATGCCTTAAATTTAGCACTAGATCACTTTCCTTAAAGGGGAGAAAACTTTTCGTGGTGTAGCTTCCCTAATGTTATGCTTATTCATAAGTCAAACTAAGGACCCCAATCGTTGGCCGTATTTCCACATTTACCGAGATGGAAGACAGTGACGGGCTCCAACCAAAGTCGGCAGCCCAAGGAAACAGAGTACGTGCATAAATGATGCCAGCAGCAGCGTCAAAAGCTGGCGAGGCTGATACCTAAAAGACTCTCTACGTGATGTGCATCCCGAAAAATACTGCATGCCCGTATTGAACACATCGATTCTCCGGCACACTGCCTTCAAAAACGTAGCTCGAGCTAAAGTTTTTCATTGCAAAAAACTTTTTTATTAACGTATCTAGCTTAAGGTTTAGCTAGGCGACTTAAATGCCTTAAAAAGCAGCCAGCCAAAATGCAACAAGTGGCCTTAGCATCGAAAACAAGTTAACAGGATAATCCTGAGCTAGTTAAAAAGGGTTCAAGGGCTCGAAATATCTACGCAAAGTGCTCTGGGAACTTAGGTTAAGGATAATTTCCAAAGGGATTTCAAATATTACCGACAGAGAACAGCAACAGACTAATTGCCAGTTAAAAGGAACACGGCTTTTATATCTTCCCAGAATCCGAGCCCGAGGAGGTACCACATGGCGCATGAGTGTGCTCTGGCGGAGCACGTGCTTATGTTGTTCGGGAACAGATATAAAATATTGCGAAACCATATGTCTGCCATTGGCAGAGATGTTTGTTGTCATGCTGTGAGAGAGCTGGGGCTTCGAGGAGAGCGGGAAGCGTAACAATCAGCTGATTTACATAATATAAATGTTTGTGATTTGAGAAATAATAATTATTAAAAGCGGTCTAAATTAGGGTTAAGTACCGCTTGTAGAAAATATTTTAAATGACCACTAAATTAATATAATATTAATATTCATAAATAAACAGACCTAAAGACTGCTCTCGCAGAAAGCTTTCTGTGTGGACAGGACATGCGCAGAAAAGTAAATGTTAAAAGCTTGAAAGGTCTGTTAGAAAGTTTATATTTTTGAAAGTAGTTAGGACTCCGAAAATATAAAAAAGAAAATGTAACAACTAAAATGATAATAGTTTGTTAATTAGGTGAATAAATATCAATACATCTTTATAATCATAAAGGTTAGTATAAATAATAAATACTCCTGAACAAACGTATTCTTTTTCAGCGACTCATCAATAAATAAAACAGGATCTTCTGTTACATTTTAAATCTTCAACTTCTTAGTTACTTTATTCACTCATTTTAAGTTTTGGAAAAAAATCACTTAGCCTAAATAATAATTATAATAAATACAAATATAAAATTTTTAGTTTGCTCTTACTAAAACTAAGTGAGGCCCCCTGGCATAAATAACTACTTTAAGCTTTAAACTAAAGACAAGTCCAATGCCAGCATATGAACCCCTATTGCACAGCCCTTCCCCTCTCTCTCTCTCTCTAAAAATTACTGAATGATTTAAATTAAATAAAATCATTATTGTCCGAGCCGTGCAATTTGGTTTCCTCGTTCTCACGCTCCCACTCGTTCATCTTGGCCTGCATGATCAGGTCCTGGAAGGAGCCGTACTCCGCGTTCTGTCGCGTCTTGGCGGTGAGTCCCACGTCGCCCTCGTCGTCGTACAGAATCTCGGAGGCGTAATCGTTGTCCTCGTTGTGGCCCTCGAAGTCCGTCTCCGAGTCCGAGGAGAAGCCGCCGCCGCTCTTGGGCATGTCCAGGTCGGAGTAGTCGCTCTCGTCGTCGCGCGGCAGTCCGTGCTTCAGATAGAACGAGTTGAGCAGGCTCTCGATCTTCCAGGACGGCATGTCGGAGACCATCTTGACGGCGATCTTGCGACGCGGCCTCTTCAGGGGCTTGTGGTGGGGCCTGTCGGCCAGCTCGAAGTTCAGCGAGGTCTTCAGCATGCGCTTGGACGCGGTGAGTTTCTTGAGAATGGATCGGTAGAGGCCCAGGAACTGATCGGGCTGCGTCTTGGGCTGCGGCAGGGCCTTGGGATTTTCCAGGATAAACCGATTGAGCAGCTCCTTGGTGCCCTGCTGATCCTTTTGCGATTTCAGGAGTTCAACTATAAGAAAATCAAATATCGAAAGTTAATAAGGGCTCGAAGGGTTGTTTGGATTTTGAATTGTTTGCAAAAGAAATCACAACTTAAAGTTGAGCTGCGATCAGTGTGGATAACCCACCTTTTTCTTGTGTTAGTCCGAGTGTGTTCTTGAAGACTCCCCAGTCGTCCTTGCCAGCTTTCTTGACCGGACCCTTCTCCACGCTCTTGATGTACAGGGCCAGGCAGCTCTGCTGGATGGTGAGCAGTAACATGACGATCTTTCCCAACTCCATTTCGAATTTCTATGTCCGTGCGATGTGCTTCGTGCGGAAGGTGCGGTGAATGTGATGTCCTCGGAGCGGCCGGAGCTGTCTTTTATACCTCCTCCTTGGGCCGCGGCGCTGATCCGCGTTAATTGACATAACCACACATAACCGATAATCAGACAAAGGCCGCAAAGCAAAGGCGCTTGACACTCGAGACATCCGGGGCGCCTGCGTCCTGCGTCCTGCGACCAGGAGTCAACACAGGACGACATGTGCTTGATTGAGCGGCGATGCTGATGCTCCTGGCTGCTCATTGTTTTTCTAGGGAACACTTAGCGCGAGCCGCGGCAATTAAACGGCCAACCGAGCGCAGGACGCAGGGAAATCAGACGCAGACAGGTAGCCAGCGAGTCGAGTCGCAGGACGACGACACTCCTGGCACTCCCGGCACTCGACGGCGACGAATGTGGGAATCAAAGTGCAGTAATTGAGTCGCTTAAAAGCGATGAGGAGCTGAGATGCGCCAAATGGCATCGGCTTCGGTTTTGGTTTTGGTTTCATGAATGTAGAATTTACACAGGACTCGTCGCAGCTCTGCCGTGGCCAGCAGCAGCAGCAGGTAGACGCTCGCCTTTCAAATGCGAAAGGAAGTACAAATAAATCCTAGCGCCAGCCATAAACGGATCAACTGCGCCGATCTCAATCCGCTGCTGGTCTCTGGTCGTTGTCGACAAGTTTTTCGCTAATTATTCCTGAATGCGGGTTTTATTGATGCAATATAAATAATGCAAATGCCATTTGAGGTGCCAGCGCAGACAAGCGCTGAAGTGATCCCTAAAAAATTAGCTATCACAGCCAACAGCTGAAGGATAATTATGCAAATTGCATACGTAACCTATTACCCATGGGTAGGTATTTTATTAAAATAATAATATTATATATTCGAAGCACTCATTGGTACATAAAACGATGCAACTTTTTCGGGCTTTGTAATTAACTATAAATATAAAATATAATGTATATAATTGTATCCTTGTATTTAATGGGATATGTATTTCCCCAATTAGATATTAGGCAATTTTTGGGGAAAAAGTAGCGAGTTAACTCGTTAAAACCTTAAATTAAGAATGTATTGTTTCTATAAATAAATATTTAAATAAAAGAATCGAAATGCAAAGGATATTGATCAAGTCAATCAATATGACATAAAATATAGAATTTCTGAGGCAACGGTTTTTATTATTTGAAGGAAAGTTTTATCACAAAATTAGTATGAGGATAGGTAAGGTAGGTAAGGTTATATATCTCTAATTACCATATTGTCATGTAGCTGAAAATATTTGTAAATACAAAGAAATGGGCAGGATATGAAAGATAACTTATGAGATAGATCATTGAGAGACTAGTGACTCAGGAAGCTGGTGAAACGAATTTTCAATTAAACGGGAAAGAAATAAATAAAATGTCATAAATAAAACTAACATTAAAATAAAACTAAATCCATTATCCTATCATCTCTCCAGAAAGTTGTAACTATTCTAAAAGTAGGAATAAATAGATGTACCTAGATATAACGCATATGAGATAATTAGCTGAACTTCTAATAGGCGTAAAATCCTATTTAAATTTCTTGAACAATAGTTTATAAGGTGACGAAAATATTTTACACGTTTTAAATATTTGTATATTTAAATTAGAGAACAGCTTTAATTTTTCTGATATATAAATTTCCTTAGAAAAGGAAGTCAGACATCAACAGCTGCTTTGTGAATGATAATTTCGCATTTTCAAAAGTATTTAGAAAGCTTAAGATTGCGAAAATAAAATAAATGCTTTAGACTTGGTAGGCTCTAATATTAAAATACAGATTTGTATAAATATTACTTTTTATTTTTTATTAGGTAATATATTGCATGCATGTAATGAATTTAATTTATTTAGTGCTTAAGGTTTCTATGCACTAAAAATCTATAAAGAAAAGTATAATTAGTTACGTTTTTTCTTTAATTAAGTAGTTTTATTCGAAATGTTTATATTAAGACACCTATTATTTTTTATTTTAACTCGAGGTATTATCGGCTTTATTTCTCATACTTAAATTAAGACGCGAGTTGTCCAGAAAATTATAAAAAATATATATTGTACATTTTAAAATCGTAGCTTACTAAAAAATATTTTATGGGGTAATTAAAAGGCTTTTTATATTTTAGATATATTTATTTCTAGTATTGTACACGTAATTGTTAATTTCTGAAAAGTGTCACCTCAATAAATAACGCCTTAAAAATTCGATTATTACTTTTTAAATTTTTGTTTGTATGTTAATTTACTTGAAAGTATGTATGTCTTATTCCTGTCTTTAATTTCTGAATTTAAGTTCAATGTCGCAGTGGGAACATTTTGCAACAGGGCACAGGGCCATCGGGAACGAAGAAAATACATGGGCAGCACTGGTATTAAAGCAGTGTGATAGCCATTTCAATTACCAATTGAGTGCTTAGCGGTGACTCAAACCTAGCCAAGCAGTGGAGTCGCTATAAAAAAGGCTACACGCTGCGGAATTCATCCTAAAGGTGGCGCTATCCCATTTATTTATTTATGTTTACATTAAATTTATTTTATCTTTAAAAATAAGTGATTAAATCTTTTTATTTTGTAAATGTAAATTGACCATAAGTACAGTATCTAACTGCAAGGTATAGAATGGCCTGCGGCTACCGCGATCGATATCGATGACGCTAACAAAAATTCCCGGCTTTGAATTACCTACCCCCTGGCCACCACCCACAGAACATACTCTCGCCACACAGAAGGGATTCCGTAAAGGTTTTGTGGATCAGTTGATGAATTGTCTTCCCAAGGCACAGTTCTTCGAGTCTATTCATAACTCCCATCAATTCATATTCAATTTTGTACGGCCGCCGGTGCTAGTCTATTTTTGAAATTTTCTTGCACGCAGTAAGTAACGGCTGAAATCTACTAAATCGGACTTATAGCTGACATGCCGGCTATTTTTGAAAATATCAGAATGAAACTTCATATATAACAATTTCCATAAATTTCGAGATATAGGTATCTTTAACGATTTCCGAAGTACGGTTTTTTATTTCAATAAGATAGGACTGCCATAGCCGAGGATGAGGTCGACGCCGATTTGATAGAAATGCAGTTGCGGAAATCACCGCCCTTCAGTAGCACCAGTGTACGGCTAAATGCCTCCGTCGAAGAGAACGAGGCAAACATGGGAAAATATGTTTAATTGTTATTTTTAAAATAAAATTAAAATTTTTTATTAATTTAATAAAATAAATTGTTATTAAAAAATACCAGGCGGCGCGGCCTCCAGCCTCTGGATTTCGACTGCCGAACCGCCTGAGCCGCCTGGTTTTCGGCGGTTTCAATAATCATATTCCTTTGGAGACGCGAAAGGCCGCACTGCTGGCGGAACCCATTATTGTTTTGTTGGTTTTTGGTTATACATCTGAAATTGGCAGGTACTATTAATACTGAGAAGCGAAACAGATCTCCCAAATCAATGGTCAGTATAATTTTCTTTCAATCTTTTTTTTTAAACTTTAATATAACAACTGAACCCTAAAATTTAAATTGAAATGTATGTTCCATTATTAAAAAAAAAAAGACTTTAAGTATTTAACTAAATTATCACTGCACTGCACTTACCGTCCCGTGCTTGCTCCCGTGCGATGATGGCGGAAAATTCTTCTTTTACATGCCAAAAGCGAGAAATTATATTTTGATTGAATCGTATTTTTTCGTTACTTATTGATGTGATCGCTGGCTCATCCACAGATCCACAAAACCTTGACGGAAGCCATTCTGTGTGGCGAGAGTATGTAAGCGATTTAAGTAACAGTTCCTCAAGGTAGAATTGCAAGATAGTTACCATTGACTAAGAACGTTGATTTTTTCACAAGTTATATGGATATGAATTTTCACAAGATTTGCATTACAACGACAACAACAAATCCAAAAAGAAGGAAAATAAATCCATCATTTCTCACTGCATGTGCGACACTCAACGGATACCCGGATGACAGTCACCGACAGCTCGTACTGCGGCTGAGATGGTGTCTGAGAAAGTGGAATATTTGGCACATCTGCAAGATCGTCGTCGTCCATTTCCATGGGCTCGGAATGATTATTCTGGGAGCCAAGTAGTGTTGGATCGCCCGCAACCACAGCCACATCTTCATCCACCTGCATGGGCTCCCACTGATCTTGCTCGAGGTTTGGTCTCTTTATGCCGAAGAATGGCATTTTTGATAGATTACAACCCGAGAGCTTTTCTGGATTGCACTCTGATGATGAATAGTATATGTATTGATATATACTCGGGGCAACAGACAGAATATATGTGTGTTGTGTGTGGTTTATGGTTGTGTAATTCGCTTGTTATATTTGCTGTGCGACGTATTAGCTTTGTGGGGGACTGGATGATATCAAAGTAGCGTATTTAAGCGTGCCTATCGTCGAATAATGACTTGAGAATTATGGCGGTCATTGGGAGCTAAAGCAAGACTTATCAAAAGCTCTTCCGATTTAAGTAAGAATCTGTTTCGGCAACGAAACGCCCAGCAATGGTTCAACTGTCTGGTGAGTGTAGCGATTGCAATTGTTATGTAACTTAGAGTAATATATATAATAATTTATATGTATTTTCTCTTAACTACTTTTTTTCAAGACTATTTCTTGGTTAGAAATAAATCCTTTGGGAGACACAAACTTAAATATAATAGCTAACTTAGATATAATAGCTAACCTTTTACATTACATTGGATTTGCCTTTTAATACCTGAAACCTTGTTTAATGCTTAGTATTCATAAAAGTTAATGGCACATAATTAATGGATAATGGTTTTTACTTTCTAAAAATCGTAATTAAATAAAAATTGAGTAACGTTCCTGTTATAATTTAAAGCTTTTTTATTCAACAAGTTTTCTGTAACCTTAGTTTAACCTATAAAATATATAGAATATCTTAAAATAATAAATTTAAAGGCATATACGAGAGTGTTTACACCTAGCAACACGCACATTTCGATTTCTGTCACACCTGCCCGAACTACGACCTGTATATTTTTCCATGCACACCGTTGTTAGAGCAACGTAATTTCTTGTTTATTATTTTGGACAACAACAGCCGACAAGAGCCGCCAAGATGCCGAAAGTACTATTCCAGAAGTACAAGCAGGTGGTTAGCACCATTGACCCGACCCGGCATTCGCAAAAATTCAAGGAAATCGACGAAGCGAAGCGGCTGACTGAATCCGAGCCCAACTATGATGATGAGGAAGGCTACTTAGAGGAGGAAATGGGTGAATTCACGGACAGCGACTTCAGCTTATCCGAGGGGGAGCCGGCGCTGAATATCGGCAAGATCGACTTGTCGTTTCCCGAGACCATCGAGGAGTTCCAGGACAGCCCCCAATGCTATCCTCCGTCGTACTACACGCTGTCGCCCAAGGAGCGGCTGCTCCTGCTCTACGCCGAGAATTTCCGCAAGCAATTGGTGCTCACCTATCCAAAAAAACGAGCCATGGTCCTCGCATTGCCCAACGAGTGCAAGGTTCAGGTGAGTTTACTAGTGATCATAATTTTAATATTTTTATTTGAGAGCATTTCCTGTTGATTTCCAGAAATTCGTGTGCACCACCATTAGACCAACCGCGTTTATTTATCCGGAACTCATATCAAGTGTCGAGAATATTGCCAAGTTTGTCGCCGATTTTATTCAATATGAGCCACTGGAGGATCCCATTAATTTGGTAAGTCTATTTATTGATGATTTCGTAGATGTAAACTTTAAGAATAATTGTGAAAGAGATTAAGAAGCTCTTTTTTTTAATTAATATTTTTATTGCAAAAACTTACCCAGAATTTTATAATTATACTTTACATAATAATGGCGGTAACTTCTACCCGCAAAACCATTAATATTATTTACAATACAATGTGTTCAGGAGTGTGAAGGGGGCTTACTTTTCTTTCTCCAATTAGTTTTTTGTATAAAAAAGTTTCACCTAAAGTTCTCTAAAAATTTATAAGTATTGTCTAGGAAACGTTGATGCCATTTTTGGAAAACTAAACAAAGGCAAACATGCGAAAGCACAAAATTGGTTGCCTTTTAAATAAATAATATACACAAATAAAGCAGGTATGCTCACCTTCCATTTTAAAAGTACAGAAGTATGATTTTCTTTTCTATTATGCTTGTTTCAATTTAAGGTATATTTTAAATAAGAAGTAGGTGTAGAAGTTTGTTGCATAAGTTCTTATATTTAGGTTCTCCTTAAATCGAATATTCAAAAATGCATACATATAAATTGGCTCCTTATTCGGGCTCCGTTTTACATTTATTTGAAAATATTTAGCTATATACCATAAAGTAAAACTGTACCTACCGCCATATGTATGCCACAATCCCAACCTTCGGAAGATATTTCCCGAGCTTTCACTTACCTCTAAATTCCCCCAATTAAGAATAAAAACAATGACTGAGTTAAGAGTTTCATAAAAATTATCTAATTATTTGTTTATTGAACATGTATTTAAAATTACATTTAAATTTGTAAATGTCTTTATTTAAATATCGCATTAATTTCGAATTAAGAAAATTCTTTTGAGCACATTTCCATTTCCATTTCATTTTCATTTTCATTTATTATTATACGAAATTTAAAAACGCTTGATATCAAATGCCTTCTTGCAGTTCGAGGATCGAAAAGTGTCGTAACAAAAAATAAAGGCTATAACATTTCTCTAGAATGCATTGGACAGAACACAAGACTCGGGACGGGGGGAACCAGAACTGATAGTGTTAATGCACAATAGCTACAAGGAGAGATTCTCGATATATACACTTAACCCGTACGATTAATTTATATTAAGACAATGGAATCGAATCGAAAAGGACTGAAAGTAGTTGAGCGCCTGGCTCTGGCTCTGGCTCTGGTTCACAGCTGGGAGGAGGAGATACGCGTAAATTCGGAGGAGTCCAAGTCCTAATCTAGCTGGAGCTGGAGCTCAGTTCGTCGTACTGCTGGTACTCGCCCGTGATCTGGCAGTCGTCGTCAGTCGGGTCGTCGTCGAGGTCACAATGTACAAATTCGTAGGGGGGGAAGAACAGGGAGCTTAGTAACGTGGCCGACGATTGGTAGACGGCTGGCGCATACACATGGCACCGGGATGCGGATGCGGCTGCGGCGTCCAGCACCTGGCTAGACCCGCCTGGCGGCGGCACCTGGCCCCCCAGGAGCGCCGGCTGGCTCGAGTCATTCGTATTCGTGTTCGTATCCGTGGCTGGCTCCGTGGGCGCCAACTTTGGCTTTTCCTATTTGCGGCGTCGGCTCTTGCCCCGGCTGCTGCTCTCCTCCAGCTCCGTGGCGGTGTCCTCGGCGTTGTCCTGTTCGCAGGACACGGGAAGGGCACTGGGGACGTGTACGGGGGCTGCTACCTCGTTGCCCGACTTGATGGCGGCGATCAGGAAGCGTAGCTGCATCAGCTGCACCGCAGTCACCCGCGGATTGCTGCAGTTCTCCAGCCACTGCAGGAACTTCTCGCCGTGCCTGATGGCCTCCACATCCTCGTCGTCCTCGCCGCACTCCTGCAGATACCTGGCCTTCTCCTCCTCGTCGGTCTTGTTGGAATTGTTATTGTTATTATTGTTGCTGGCGCTGACGTCGTTGTTGTTGGTGTGCGTGTGGGCGGTGTCATTGAAGCTGCCCTCGGACTCGCATCCCGCTTCCGGTTCCGGATTCAGAGGCGCCCCTATTTTGAACAGCATATTGTCGAGGATCTTCTTGCAGTCGCTGGGGGGATCACTTTGGGACTCCTCCGGGTGGTTGGTCCCTGAATGCGGACTACTGTTGCCTGGCGGTGAGTTGGCCACGGGACTTTGCGAGGGCGTCATCACCTTGCCGGCAGCCGATAGATCCTCTGGCTTACCCGCCGCCTCCGCGTCCGCCTCGGCCTCCACTTCGCCCTCGAGATCGGTTTCGGTGGCCTCGTCGGCCTCGGCGTTCGGCTCGTTGGAGGACAAGCTGCGCACCGACGGCGTCTCAGTCTCTTTGGTGAGATGGGAGTACAGGATGTTGGAGGGATCGCCGCCTCCTGCCTCGGCGGCTGCCGCTGCGTTGGCCGCCTGCTGCTGCAGGGAGTTGGCCTGGAGGGCGGCCAGGGTGGCGGCATTGGGGTTCAGGGTGTGCAGGCTGGCGCCGAAGGCCTTGCACCAGTTGTACCACGCCGCATTCTTCTCGTCCAGGCTGCCCGAGGGCGTGGACGAGGGCGTCAGCGGGGCCGAGGGTATCGGCGGCGTCTGGCCCGGCTGCTGCTGCTGCTGCTGCTGGCTCATGTGCTGGGGCGTGGAGGAGCGGATGGGGGGACTGGTCACGCCCAGCGGAATCGTGGGCGGATACAGGGGGTTCAGGCCCAGCATCGTCTGCTGCGACTTGAGCCAGTAGAGCAAGGGATCCTCGGCCAGGTTCGAGAGCGTCATCATCTGCGGCGGGGCAATCGGGCCGCTGGGGCTCTTGATGTCGCCCGCCTTCGCCTCCTTCTTGATGCTCAGATTGAGGCTGCCCGCATCCCCGGGCGGCTTCTGTTTGGCCCAGTTCTTCACCGACAACCCCGGCGGAGCCCGATCCCCACTATCGCTCCTGGGACTCTGCACCTGCAGCGGCGTCTTGGGATTGACATTGGGGTTCTGGTTGGGATTGGCATTGAGATTGGGATTGGGGTTCCTGGGTGGGAAGCTGCTCAGTCCGGACATGGCCGCCAGCCCGGGATTGAGCTGGGCCAGCAGGTTGAGGTTGTTGGTCAGCTCATTGAAGCTGATCGCCAGCGGACTCTGCTGGATGCCCGTCAGCCCCGAGAGGTGGGTCAGGCTCGAGAGCGGACTGATGGCGTTCAGGGAGGGATCGGCGGGGGCGCCTGGTCGGTTGATGTCGGCCCCAAAGACCTTGCTCTTGACCCCATTGAAGGCCACATAGTCCACGGGCAGACCGTTGTAGTTGAGCTCCGTCAGGTTCTTGTTTGTACTGTAGTCCAGGCCGTTGAGCGGCGATCGCTTGAAGCCGGCCAGCTCGTCGAACTTGAGCTTGTTGGAGAAGTTCAGGGGCAGGGCGCCGGCGTCCAGACGCTGGCGCTTCTCCGGCGGACCCAGTGGCCCTATCGGTCCCATTGGCCCACCGCCGGACACGTCCAGCTTGTCCGCCAGAGAGTCGGCGCAGAGCTTGTCGGCGCTGGACTGGCGGGACATGAAGCGCAGCTTATCCTCGTTCTTGCACCAGCCGCGCAGCGTGGACTCGGGGACACCGATGTCGCGGGCCACCGAGGCCTTGGACTCGCCATCGTGGATGCGCTGGATGGCATGGATCTTGTCGCGGGGCGTCAGGCTCCGCAGGGGCCGCTTGCCCTTGGTGCCCATGCGGATGTTCATGTGGGGGTAGCTGGAAATATCCAACTTGAGGCCGTTGTCGAACAGCTTGGCGCCTGAAAGGATAGCGGGGGGAGAGCAGAGGAGAGGAGTCTTAATTAATTACCGTGACACACTTGGCATATCGCCTATCGCCTATCGCATCCAGTGCGTTCCCATTCGCCGTTCGGCCAGCACATATACATGGCTATGTGCTCGTCGCCTGGCGAATGCGCGTCCATGTACTTGTGCCCCCGAGGTTCGGGGGTTGGGGGTTGGAGGTTGTCGGTTGTCAGGGGTTAAGGGTGGGGGTGCTACGGGTGTTAACGGGGTGCTGTTTCGCATTTTCGCACGGGGCTCCAATAAAATCGCAGCGCGCGCTTTAAAGTTTTACAGACAACTCGCGGTCGGTGTAAATACACCGCACACCCGTACGTATACGCTATATTGCGTATACGTGTAGGTGTACGCCGTCCTGAATATATACGTATGTACGTATGTAGGTACAGAGCTGCGACAGCGAGCTGCTCCCGAGATGACAAAATCCGCTCTCTGCAGGCAAATGAGCTGCGGCACGCCCCCTTTCGCCTCTTTGCGCACGAAGGACATGCCAAAAATACGGCTGTGTCGGTGTGTGTATACGGGGAGACAATGGAATATGCTAATTGGTGCGTTGCCTTCGCGCCGCGACGCGCCTGCTCCAAAATGCAGCGCGCAACGCGAGCCACGAATAAGCAACAGGACGAGCAGGACGACACTCGGCCGGGGACTCACGAAGTGCTCCCGAATACACCGCACACACAGTGTGGACTCCACAAAATTTATAACTTGTTTACCTGTTTCGCTGCAGCGCAGAGCGAACATCCCTCAATCGCAACGGCCATCGCCTGTTGCGCCTTCCCAAGCCGCCTCCCTCCCAGCCATCTCCTGCCTTCCTAGCCTTGCTTCCTGCCAGCTACTTCCCAAAAACTGTAGCAGGTGCAGCAGCAGCGGCAACGTCTTTTCGGCCAAACTCAAGTCTTCTTCTGGCCGGGGCCAAGTCCGTTGCCAAGATAGAACCTGAGCGAACAACAATATGCTCCGCCTCCATCTCGCCAGAAAGTGAGACATGCAAAAGAGCTCGCCCCGTGGTGCAATTTTAAAATGAAAAACACGTTTTGCGCATGACTGACACATGATTTCTTTCCTCCTCTATATATATATGTATATATATCTATATAAACGTATATATATATATGTGGCATTCAAATATACAAGGAGAGTAAAGACTGAGGAAGAGAGGCCCTAAGAGAGTTTTGAGGGGAATCAAGAGAGCAGCAGGTAGCCAAACTGGTGGAGTCTTTCGTTTGGACATCCATCGAAATGCCGTCTTAGCAGGTTTCGCAGCCACTTGAACTGGACTTTACACGTTGCCAGCTATTAATTGGAGGATTCTGGTTCCCAGACTTATCTTCCTGGGTTGGATTATGGTATAAACTGGGGATAAGCCACTGGCGAGCGGCCAAAATCGGTGAATGCATTGTTCTGCGGCCAAGCTTATTTAGAAAGTTCGGGTTGGGTTCAAGAAACTATAATTTCGGCTTGGGAATGAGCGAGTTTAAGTAGTAAAGAACTAAGCTCTTTAGATTATAAACTCGAAAACATTTTATAAAATAATTAAACGGGAATTTAGATGGATTATCCCTCTTTTGACATAATTTTAGAAATTCTTCTGTGATTCTGAGAGACAAAGTCTTAAGATATATATATTTACATGTTCCTTAACTTGTTTTAAATTGTTTAATATACAACAAATATTTTTTAGCAAATTCCCAACTTTATAAACATTCTTAAACGAATGGTATTATCTGTATTAAGAATTTTTAAATATTTAGTTAATTATATGCATTCTTAATGCATTAAGATATTTTCTTTAAAATATAATTTCTTAAAATTCAAAATATAAATTTAATGGAAATTATGAATGAACAGTGCGCTGAAACCACTTTAATTGTTGGAAGAAATTATTAAATACATTTATAAACTGCGAGTATCAGGAGTCGAACTTTGAAAGAAAATATTATTTGAAAAGAAAAGTAACACAAAAATAAAAAACATGGTGTTTGTATTAAATTAAATTATAAACAAATCAAATTTGTATATAAAAACGATTAATAAACAATAAATTAATACAAACACTCAATTCCTAAGAAAATTGATAAAACATAAACAAAGAATAATACGAATTAAAACAGAAAGTCAAGCACACAATTGATTAGCCCCATTAATGCCTATTTGAGTGATTAGGCCCATTGATTGGCCAAACTGTTATTATTGACCTAGCCCCGACACCTAATTCTACTTGTGGCTTAATGCACACTTCTGCAGGTGGTGTGGCCTCCTCCCCCCCACACACCCAATGCACACACAACACCCAACTCCCCGCAGACCAAGTGGGATGATGCTCATAACCAATAGAGCAGCAAATAACTGTGTCGACGATGGGGCACGGGATTGGACTCACACCCAAGTGCCAGGCAGGCCCTCTCCCCAGGACTCGCAGGACCCTAAACACCCCCTCTAACCTGCACCCAAACACATATCGAATAAAACTTTTACAGCTGTATAAAAATTACAAGGTCTTTGGCCATTCAGCAGCAGTCGGAAAAGAATTTGTACTTTCGCTTTCGCCGGCACAGGGAAGGTCCTTTTCGTCCTGCCCGGCTGCCGTGCTGCCCTGCTGCCGTCCTTGTCCTGGCCGGCTCGCCATTAAACTTTTCACGAACCGAACTGGGACAGTGAGAAGTGTGTAAAAAAATCTAGTAACAACAGAAAAAGATGAAAGAAATAAATATAAAAGAATTACACCAAGTCTGTCAGTGTGTGTGTGTGCGAAAGGGGGGTCTGGGTCTGTCTGTGTCTGGTGTGCACACACTCGCAGGACACTCACTCACACAGGACATACGTATGTACGGCTGTATGTACGGCTGTAATGGAATGGCCAACCGTCTGGCCATCTGCGAGTGTGTGAGTGCTGGTGAGCCTGTGTGCTAAGAGCTTCTGATTTTCCTATATACAATTATAATTTTATTGTATTTACTATTTTTTCGTTTCTTTGGCTTCGTATTGAACTCGCTCACAGACACACAGAGGAACCCGGGCAGGGGCACGGTGCATGCGGCAAGGACATCCGGAGGGGTCGGATCTGAAAGCTGGGAGCTGGGAGCTGGGAAGTCTGGCGAATGGAGGTCAACGACTGAAACTAGCACTAATATGTGCAAGCGTTTGATAGCTCCATTCGCTTGTGTTAATGTAAAAAGAAATAAAACACACAAAAAGAGGCAACAAATAAAAATAAGAATTCCGTAGATAAAAGAAAAAGTTGCCTCGGCTTGTGAGTGTTTCTCTGTGTGTCTGACTGTCTGGGACGATTCCCACACCGAAGATATGTCCGTATATATGGTACATGTGTCTGCTGTAAGTTCGGACCTGTTGGAACCAATGATATATGTGGCCTTAAGCGGCATTGCACCTTTTATTGTGTGTTTGTTTTGGATTAACTCGATTAATGTTATGCCAGATTATCGCACTGGAACGAACATAACTGTTTTGCGATTCCTTAATGGACTCTGACTTACTATTGAGTAAAGACATTTGGAATTCTCAATAAAAATGTATTTTTACTCGCTTTTGATAGTTTGTAGTTTTTAAGTTTAAGTTTTTAGACGGGATTATATTTAAACTGAATCAGTAAAGCACAGACGACTTTTCTTTAGAAAGCTTTATTTATTTTGTATAATTTAAAAAAGATTGATTTTGGCAAATACGTTATCATACATTATATTTACTTTCTATAAATTCCTATACGTGTAATGTTTACCTAATTATTTAAATATAATTCGCAATGAAGCCCATGAAGAAGACACCCAAAAATTTAAAATCTAGAATCTCTAAAGATTTAAGCGTGGCTTTAAATAAAAGAGGACTACCTTTGCTTTTGTATTGCTAATGTTTCCAGTTTGATATAATGTTTCTTCAGGTTTTAAATATATTTAATTTCCGGCTGATTTGCTCCAAAATTTTGCTGTTCAAAATTCGTTGCCTACTTCAGGGCGCGTATCAAAAAATTATGTTTGTTTTTTATTCAGATTTAAAAATGTACAAAAATACAAGGAATTTAAGTACTTTTTTTACTACTTGTGTTTATAGATGTATTTTGGCGACCTTTTTACTTTTCTTATAATATATTTGTCGGCTCGAGGACAGGTGAAAAACGAAAAATAAATTTCTTATCTCTTCCAATTTTTAATGTGCCCAGAATTTAAATTTTTATTGCACAAATAATAAAACATTAAAAAAAAAAGTATTTCAACTCAAAATCGCAGGATGGCATCAGAGCAAGTATATATATAAGAACTTATTAAGTGTTACTGTAATATATACATTTAACTCAACATGGTGTTGACTTAGTTGGCGTATGATTTAGTGATAGTTGATAGTTTACCTTTTTTATTGTGCTTGTTTGAGTTTCATTATTTGTTTTGAATAAAGTACAAATTAGAGTTTGAATCAATATAGCATCTAAGATCACTAGATCGGTTTGGGAAGTGTAAAATCATACCCTACATTATCATCTGTTCAATTCTCAGAATAATAGTTTACGCAAACCTATTTTATTTTTTTATCCCATCACCTGGTCAAAGCATTAAATAATTTCAATTTAAAAGCCGGGCAAAAAAAGTTGTAGAATTTACACCACACTGAAACGTCGTTCGAGGAATAAAATACCGCCTTTTGCTTGAGAATCAATATTTATATTTATTTTAAAATAAACGATTCTCTGTATATTTATTTCCCCAAAAACTATCTAAGGTCCTCGCCAACATAACTAGCTTATTAAAGCACTTGTAAACGCTTTTAATGTCACTAATTCTTAAAACACCGCACTTTTAAGTCCGAATTTTCTAAAATTCTTGAATAATGGCATAATAAAACACTTTTATGACGATTTCCTTCACATACTAACCTTTTTTGGGAACTTCCGGGGAGAAATATGATATGAGCCCTCCAACGAAGGCGGGAGATTTTGCGTTTGTTTATCTTTTTCGGTTTGGTAAAATAGCACAGCTTTTTACGTTGGCTCAGCTTCCTCGTCCTGCGATGCTTAATTCACGATATATAGTTCACATGGATGGCGGTTATTGTTATTGTTTTGGGGGCGGGCAAGGACAGTCGAACACTCGAAGCGCGATTATTTACCGCTGCGGCGTGCGAATTTTAGCGAAGCGAAAGGACAAAAGGACCTCTCTCTCGCGCTCGTCGAAGGATATTGGGACGTGAACGTGGACGACGCGGCGGTGATGTGCGAACCTGAGCGGCTAAAGTGCGGCGACAAACTACCGCGGTGGACTTGAGTGAATTTTGATTTTAGCGCGGCGAATTTCCGCACGGCGACGAATTTAAAGTCGCACGTCCACGAAATGCGGCGTTTCGTCTCTCGTCTCACTCACACGCGTGCGGCAGGGTGGTGGTTCTGCGTGTGTGTGTGTGTGTGTGTGCGCTGGTCAGTCCGTAAATGTAGTTGTAGTTGTCGTCGTTTTTGTTTCTTTTTCGCTTCGATTTACGTGGCCGTAGGTGTGTGTGTGCGTGACGACTCGCTCTCTCACTTGCTCCTTGGCTATTCCTTACTCCCTCTCTGGTGCTCTCTCGCTCTGGCTCTCTCGCAGCGGCTGTTGCTGCCGAATTCGCGGCCCTTTTTCGGTGACAGCCAAATGTACAATGATTAATAACGGCCAAGACGTCCGAGGCGGCGAAGAAGTCCTCTCGCTGCGGCCTCTGCTTCTGGCTCTGGCTCTGGCTCTGGCATTTTCGCATTTTCGCATTTTGGCCGGCCCAACCACAGGCCAGTCCACTCACACACGGACATTACATACTCTGACGAGCGCGGTGGTGTGCAACGAAGACGACGCAATACTCGTATAGGCTTTTTGCCTTCGAGAGACGCACATCCTTTTCGGCCTCCTTTCGCGCGCCCACGTGTGTGTGAGGTGCACTGGCAGAAAGGGGAAGTGGAAAGTGAAGTCTTTTTAAAGTTTAGATACCACTTTTTGATAAAAAAAAGCATTTTAGGGTAGAAAAGTTAAAAATTGTAAGGATAATCAAAACAAAATATTCTAATATTATATTTTTAACCAACATTCGGGTATTGAAACTAAAAAAATACTCATCTAAATCTTCTAAAAACTTTATAAATCGTACTTAAATTTATAATAAATATTTATTATACAGAACTCTTTACATTTTTCTCAGTGTAAGTGTTTCAGTGTAACCTCAGCCCTCATTTGTGTGCATTTAGCCAAAGATATTCACGTTCCTCGAGTGCAAAGTAGTGCCTATGAAAGTACCAAAATAGGGATCTCCGAGAAAAGAAATCCTTGGGACCCTCACGAAAACCTTGGCTAATTTTCCCTGCAGGGGGTTTTCTTTATCGCCGCTGATAATTCTGTTAGTTTTCCCGCTGTCATGTGCTGCAGTTGTTGCTGCTTTTACTGCGGCCCGAGTTTTGCTGGCTTTGTTTTGATACACGCCTTCATCACTGTTTACGTGTGCTGGCCTCTCTTCCGCACCCGTTCGCAGAGAACCAGCTGAGAGAGCCGAAGAGTGTGGCAAAGAGAGCAAAAATCGTGTTCGTGTTTCGGTCACCCGAAGCCAGGACTCGTGGGAAAGGGGGAGGCATTCCCCCCCACTCCACACATTCATCTTCACAAAGTGAGGCGAATCCGTCGTCGTCCCACAGAGCGGATTTTGCATTTCGCTCTTCGCCTCGCTCTTTTCGCTGGAGCGTGACAGGCGATCGCCGAAGGAAACTGGAACTGACACAAAACTGGAATTCCTCAACGGGCCGTCGATCGGCACAGAAAATAATAACTATTCCATAGGAAAATAAGGTGGTTGTTTTCTTTGTTTTAAGCGGCTTTTCTGGAAAACTGCTGTGGTTTGTCAACGTCAGTTGAAATAATAAAACGTTAATTTGGGCATTGCAATAAAGGGAAATGCTAGGAAGGAGTTCAGGGGGAATGTAAAGGAAGTAATTATAAAGTTTTGGAAATTATAGATTTTTTTTATGTGTTGGAAAGTATTAATTTTTATCATAAAGAGGTTAAGGATACATAAAGAGTTAAATAAATATATTGATCTTTGAAAAATTAATGCACACAAATACGTTCATCGATTTACAAGTTGAATTAATATATTACATAGATCTTTTACTCTATAATCTGATGGATAATTAGGTAAAACAGTGAATATTTAGTTCTGGGTTCAATTTCAAAATTTTCTTGAATGTCCTTTAAAATATACACAAGAAAATTAAGCTCGTTTCATGAAGAGAGGTTTTAAATAGAGAAAAGGATATACATTTTTAGGACGTTCGTATAATGTAATGTTTCAAAAATCTCTAAATAAAGTGAGGTTTATTTTACCCTCAAATTATGCATTTTCGATGACCCCGAATATTCAGAATATTCAATTTATTTAAGTGCCAGGTTAAGGTGAAGTTTTGAAAAGAAGATCTTAAATTCAACATACTGATACATTTTGGAATCTAAAACTAAGAGTGTATAAAATCCTGAATATTACAGTCCCCATCCTTTCTGAGATATAAGTTTATTTCTTAGCTTTAGTGCGAATTCAGGTTTCAAAATTATGTTAGAATAATTTCCAAAAGTAAAAATAGAAGAGTACGAAATACTAGCAAGTATTTGCACCATCGCAGAATATCCCGGAGATTATGATCTTATATAATAAGTATAGTATGTACACGCATAGGCATTTGAGGTCGTAGACATTGTAGTTGCTATGCAAAATATTTGCGCAGAGGCCGCACATATTCACATGGCTATTGTGTCCTGCCAAAGGAGGCGGCGGCCACTGACCATAACAGCAACAACAACAACAACAACAGCAAGGATAACGAAAAAGACAGCAGCAGTGCCGCCAGTGCTGGTGCTGCCTTTCGGGAAATCGCTAAGAAAGGTTTTTGAAGCCATGTCCAAAACGCACACGGACGCACGCACAGAGGCCCAGGGATATGTGTGTGTGTGTGTGTGGCATAGTGTTGGTGTAGCAGAGGCGTATACACAACAAGGAGCAACAATAACACAGGACTACGGCCAGGAGGAGGACGACGACGACGGCTACAGATGGCCGGCATGGGGCCGCATTGGCAAGAAACATATCCTTGCCACTAAAAAGCCAAGCAGCCTGCCCGGGTCGCTTCATTTCACCGCACACACACACACACACACACACATACACTCGCAGGACATACTCGATGTCCTGGCACACACTCACGCACTTTGGCAACACGCTACCCACACAGACGCACATTCTTCTTAGCATCCGCAGGCACATCAGCATCTTTAGCGTAAATTTTGCTGCTGCGAAAATTTAGAGTTGTTGCTTTATGGCACTGTGTGTGTGCGAGTGTGTGCGGGTATATATACTTCAGATTTTCATCGGCTAACCAAACCATCCCCCCCCTTCGTCCTGCGAACCCAACCCGTCCGACCGACGACCGACCGACCGATTGTCCATTGTCCATTGTCCAGGCAAGGCAACATTTTCCATTTTCGTTCGTTCTCTCTTTGGCCGCCGGACTTTCTCTCATATCTGCAGCGGCTCCTTGCCAGCATCCTTCTGGATCCTGTCCGCTGCCCACTACACTACTCTACATCCTACACACACCACCACCCGCCACCCGCCACCCCATTCGCTGCCTTAATGTCGCTGCGTGTGTGTGTACAATTACGAATTCGTCGTCCTCGACTAAACTCAATTCACTTTCTCCAACCCGCGTCGTCGTTGTCACCGTCCTCGTCGTAGTCGTCGTGGTCCTGGCATGTCCTGCCAACCTTCTCTCCCTCTATACCAACACCAACACCACCACCCAACCACCCACCCACAACCCTCCGTGTCACACCTCTGGATGGCGAAGGAAATTTTCGCGTGAATTGAAAGATGAAGACGCACTGGGCTGGTCCACTGGTCACTGGTCACCCCCGAATGTGTGTGTATCGTCCTTTCTCTAAGCCAGTGTGTGTGTGTGTCTTGGTAGTTGTGTGTGTACATATGCTCGAAGACGTGTGCGTTTGATTTTCAGCAGCCAGCCGCCCAGCCGCCCACCGCCTACTGGCCACTGGCCACCAATCTGCATCCTCTCACATTGTCTTTGTCTAACTGTTCCTAAAACAAAATTTTCAGTTTGCCTTCAAAAAGATAAATGTGTGTACACGAGTTTTCTATATGGTCTAGATGTATGTGTGTGTGAGTTATCCTTGCCACATATACACTGGGATCTACTCGGGCCACATCCTTCGATACGCACTTGCGCTTGCAGCTTGCCGTCGCCTAGAATTATCCTTGTATCAATCAATCCATCGATCATTTATTAACGCCTCGAGCACTATCAGTCAGGTTGCTTGTTGTCTTCAATGCGACTTAAGATTGAAATCGGAATTGACATTTAACGATGGTCCTTCAATGATAATTATTGCAGTATATTTTAGAGACTGAAACCTGTTTGTTTTCTAGGGGAGTTATTCTACAAAATAATATTCTAACCAATGGAAAATTATTTGTAGTCAAGAAGCCTTGGGAAAACTTTAAAATTTGGGAAAACATTAATGCTTTTCAATATATGTTTGCAATAATAAAAGCCATGTTGTCCAGAATAAACATTATGTTCTGCTGCTAAAATCCCTTCACCTTAATCTCTCCTGTGTCCCAATCCATCATCTGAACTTCTTAACAATTCAAACAACTATTTCGCACCTAAATTACTACCTTAATTTTAATTTTAATTAGAAAACGTAACTTATTGTCAGATTTTTCATCAGAAAACTTTGATAATGGTATGTAATTAATGCCCTCAGAAAGGTCACTTAAACAATCAAAATCCAATATAATTTTATTCTTGTTTAAAAAAACTGATCGTGTTAAGAAAAGTCTCCGCTTTTAATCTAAATATCATTGATGTCTTCGAATGGTTTCAACTGCAGCATAAACACCAATCCATTACCATATGAAATATACGGTTTTATTGCAAATATAAAATCCTCCAGATAACATACAGTTTGAATCCACCTGATTTAACATTTTCCAGATACATTTGGGACGGCATTTCGGAGCGAACCCGGGCCCGGGCATCATCGCATGGAGACAACCTAATCCGTTGTCCGCAACTCGTGCTGACCTGGGCGGTCCTGCAAGATACTTGTACGCTCGTCCGCATACTCGTACTCCTGGCAGGACTCGGACTCGGACTCGCAGTTCTTTGGTTGCTACCTAGGGTCCGCCTGCCTCCTTATCCATTATCTGCAGTTTTGTCTAAGCTAAGGCGATTTGAGCAGACAAAACCGCAGCTCTCGCAAGTTGTTTGGACCCAGTTCGTTCTCGTGCTCGCCTCCTCGTTCCCGTCCCCGTCCTCGTCCTCGTCCTCGTCCTTTCGCCCTGCTGTCCTTCCTCCTTGGCCTGCAGTAGTATTCTATTTTGTGCCATTGCTGCCGCTCCTGCTGCTGCTGCTGCTGCTGCTATGTTCCTATGATTTGCATATTCGAGCTCGTAGCTCCTTTGTTTTAATGCGCCTCCACCCCTTCCATCCTGGCTCTTTTGTCAGCAGGACTCTGCTCTAGCTATGCCTGTACCTGGACCAGTGTGTGTGTGTGCCAGGATGCCGCGTAAGAAGAAGGCAAACGGCCAGGCTGGAATTTGTCCTTCCAATCTAAGCCAAATGCAGGCCGCTGGCCGCTGGCCGCTGGCCGCCTTGGTCTCCTTCGTATCCTTCCTCGGTCTCCTTGGTCTTTGGATTTTCCAGCAAGCAGGGAAATTGAAACAATTGAAGAGGCAGAGGAGCCGGGACAGGACGACCAGACGCAGCATTTTCGACCATCAACTACTGGCCACTTACCGACTCTCGGCCATGTCCAGCTGAGAAAGCGAGAGGAGCTGGCTCCGCAAGTGCGAGCGGGATGTCCTTTTTGGCCAGAGCCAGCGCCAGAGCCACAGCCAGAGCTCTAGCAGCGGCAGACGAATCCTTTTCAAAATTAAACTATATGCTGCAAGCAAGTGGAGGAGCAAGAAATGCACACTCACACACACACTGCCACACTCTTACCTCCTTTCGTTTCGTATCCTTTCGTATCCTGGCAAGAGAATCAGTCGAGTGCGAGCCACATGCAAATAACGCAGACACATGCACTTTTTCCCGTATCCTTGGAGCATCTTATGTATTGGCCTGGCCAGGAGCAGGACCGAGCAGCAGAGCTTTGTTAAGATATTCTTTGCACCTAAGATGGACGACGTTAGATACGGGCTTATGTACGGGTTCAATCAGTTGCTAATTGCTATAGGTCCGAAAACAGCCATGTACACTCGCCTCGCACTTGCACCAGCACATATTTGTTTATACTATATGCCAGCATATATAAATGCCGATATACGAATATATATATCCACACATATGTATATGTACTTATGCTTATGCGGCGAAAATATGTAAGTGCAACGCAGCTGGACACACAAAAGCAACGGATTTTTGGTTGCTGCCACAACTGGGTTTTGCAATTTTGAAGATGCCAAGAGGACGGGGCATCCTTATAGCCAGAACCTGTAGCCAAGGATCTTGTACAGAGCAGTTCCTGAATGGGGCTTACAATTTATACAAATAGCTCGAAATACCCACAACTATTGGTCATCAAAAATTATTAAATATAAGTTATTTAACTCCTTAATTTCTCTTAATTTCTATAGAGTTTCCTGCTTGAAATTCCCCCCAATTTGACCTTAAACTGGCACAGCCCTCAACTTCGATTTCACTTTAGCACTCTTACAAAAATAATCACACAATTTGTTTGGCACAGTTTTTTCTCTTTGCCTTTCTTTGCATTCTTTTCCTTTTTGTTTCGAAACCAAAAAGGGTTCACAAGAGTAAAGGAAAAAGTTTGTCTGGCTTTTGCGCTTTCTGTTATTTTCCCAGTTTCCTACAAGTAATTATTTTTATTTTATTTTTATACCACGTGTCAGTGTCTAGCCGGTTAAATTGTCGTCGTATCAATAGCAAAAAGGGTAGCTGGCTAGTTTTTAAAAAAACTTTTCTGCAAAACTTTCTTTGGGGTAATAAAAAAATGGGAGTTTATTTCTCAAGGATATAATCAGGAAAGCATATGTTGAGTATGTAGAAATTAAGTCTAGAATAGGTTTGTCCTAGATTTCCGTTTAAGAGATGCTGAGAAATATTTCGCTTATTAATTATGACTTATATTTTATATTTTAGGTTCTGATATATTTTTCTATGGGAATATATTCTTGAACAAAATGGGATGTATCTTAAATATTAATTTAACATATTAAAACATAAATAAATATGAAAAACATTTAAAATTCTTGAAAGACCTAACAAAAATAAATATTACCACGAATTCCTATTTAAATAAAAGTTCGTAGAATGACTTGGAAGCCAGGAAACTTTTATTAAAACCAGAAGAACCGCGCAAATATTTGCCCTGAAACTTGAGGTCCTGTGAACCGTTAAGAAGGCTACTCTACTGCCAAATTGAAGGCGGAGAAGGAGCAAACAAATCAATTGATTCGTACATGTTAACTAGCATTTCCTCGCCGCGTTTATTCATTCGTGTGAACTCACGCCACCACTTCAAATAGGCTTTCTTTTGCGTCTTTTCTCAAAACGTGTTCGACATTCCCTGCACTGCAGCATAAAAAGTAAAAAAGAACCCTTCAAGGGGATGAACTCGACTAGGAAGTACCTAAAGTCCTTATTTGCACCAAAAATGATATCATTTTAATTATATTATATCAAAGTTTATTAAATTAAAGTGTGATAATGTCTCCTAATTTACTGATGAGGTTTCTTAGGCACAAAAAACATAAATACCTTGAGTTATAAGTAGAATTTTTATAAAACAAAGCCACCCTTGCCCTACAAGTACCACGAGGTATAGGCGTCACAATGCGGTTAAATGATGGCGATATGCGCTGACGCTGTAAACTCAAGAGTGATGTCCTTTGCCGTTCACTCGTCTCGCTAAGAAATGCGAGGACCTACAATAAGTAGAAAGGATGCGATGGCGACGAAAAGCGATAAAACGCGATTTTATGCACGTGTTGAGTGGCTGCCCAAAAAGGAAGACACACGTCTAATGAATGTGGCAAATAGGCCCAGAACAGTTTTATTGACAGGACAATAATAGCTGAGGCTTAGTAAAATTATGCTTAAATAACTCCTAAATAATAATAAAAGGAAGACTTTTTGTTTTAAAATTTAAATCATATTTAGTGCCGCTATTTATATTTGTACTTTTAGATAAGATAACAGCTCCAGAAAGTGTATATACATATTATTTGAAGCACATAAATATTGCATATATAAAAATAGATTGACCCATCAAACTGGACTCGGGACAACAGATGTCTAGGGCAGATCCCCTGAGAATAATAGCCATAATCGAAAGGCGTAACTATCTATGTTACTTACATATGTCACTAAATTCGGCTCATCTTGCTTTTATTTCTAACTAAAAATCTAGAAATCTCGCCTTTAATAAAAACAGTCTTTTGATCTTTTAATATTTTCTTAATTAAAAGCTAAAACAAGCTTTCATCTTTTCTGCAATTTTAGCACGAGGTTACAGTTTCGGTGCGAGGTGAGGTCAGATTTTGTCGTGGAAACCAAATACGATACCGAAACGGCGGCGATGTTCAGTTCCTTTCCTCGATTCCTCGATTCCTCGAGGGGATGAAAACGCTGTCGCTTCCGGTTGAGTGCACAGAGTCGCGGAGTTCCAACGATATAGAATAGCGTGTCGTGTTGCTTGGTCAGTTTTGCAATTGCGAACGTTGTCGTCTTTCGACTTCGATGACAAAAGGCTGGACGGACACTAAAAGGGTAAGGGATGCGCTCTTAGCTTCGACATTTGGATACCCTTTAGAATATATTTTTACAAAATTAAATTCTTAGAAATTCTCTGATTAATATAATGACTGACACTCTATGCCTTAAAGAAAATGTAAATTAAATATTTATAAATACCAACTGGGTTCAAGGCCATTTTTCTACATTTAGAAAATATAGCAACTTTTTTTCCATTCATATTATTATTTATAATGATCATTAAGAAACTTTTGATCAATTTTTTTAAACGGAAAAATTCCAAAATCAATTTGACACCCGGCGGAATAGCAGCAAAAAATAAAAAAAAAAGACAACAATGTCGCTGCGACAAGATATCTTCCAGATACTCGCCTTTCGCCATTCCCCGCCGACTATGCGCATATCGATTTCCTTCGGCTGGAGAGCAATTCACTCGAGATCGGGCCAAGTGCCACTGGCACTGGCACAGGCACAGGCAGAGCCCCCAGCCCAGGGGCCCCCAAACCGTGCTCGGAACTGGCTGCAACCCTTTCACAAAGAAAAGCGTCTCCCTGACGGAAAACTGGCGGCGAGTCTTCACGTCCGCGTCCATGTCCGCGTCCAGACGCAGGACTTGGCCATATATGGTCAGACAGCCGAACTGATGACGTTGCCTGCCCTTCGTTCCGCAGTCTCACCTCCTCCTCGCCAGCCTCCTTCGCCTGCCCGCGGCTGCTGTTTACCATGCCATGCTTGGTTTAAGTCGCAGAACATCCGCATCCTCCAATCTCCATCTCTCCTGGCCAAACCCCAGCCACCGCCCACCACGTCTGAGTTCTACGTCCTGCGTCCCACCGCCAAAGGTGCTCCGGCAATGGCCAACAGCCTTCGTGGCTACAATAAACTAGACGCCAATTTCGCTGTCGCTGACACGGCCATTGCCGCGGACATCGAGCGTCGGCCATCTGCAGAGGAAGAAATTAGTATCTGGAGTCGAGAAAATCCTCTGAAATATTTCTTAATATTTTATTTTAATTACTAAGATATAAATCAGAAGGATTAAATCAGTAAGTGAGCTTCTGATATGTCCCAATAGCTTTCCTATTGCTAAGTATCATTCTTTTATATTTAAATTCCCTATATTTTTCGTTCAGTGCCCCATCTAGCTTCTATCCACGACCATTGTCGACTGCAGGACTCGTCGTCGTCGGCTCCACTTACTCGCCTTGTCCGCGATGGAGTGGCGCTTTCCTTTGCTCAAAAGCAGACCAAAACCAAACACACATCGACTTTGTGTCCGAGTCCTCGCATCAGTGTCCGCATCTGTCTGGATTCGCGACCCCCGTCACATCACTCGATACCCGCGGCCTCCCCGTTCTCATCTCCATGCCCAAACCCAAACCCAAGCCCCTGCCCGTGTCCGTCCGCCTCACAACTCATACCATTCCGCGCCCGTTCTTAGCGACGTCGTGTGTCCGTCGCATTTATCCTCGCTGTGGGCAACGCCATGTGACTTGGATCGAATCTGTGATTGTAAGTTGTGCGCCGTCGTTAGGATGCCGCATTCAGGCGGTGGGTGCTCCAGCTCCTGCTCCTAACTTCCCCATCCACTTGACTGGCCTGTGTCCACCGGCTGTACGGGTCTGTATCCCAAAGACAACGGCGGAGTTTAAAACCATCATCATCATCATCGTCGAATACATACTCGTTTTGCTCAGACGGCGCGATATTGAATAAGAATGACCCGCAACGGCAGGACTCGAATTTAATGCCTCCGGAGATGATATGTGAGGATGTATTATTTAAGGGAGAGCAGCGCCGTATGTTATAGGAATTCCAAGGGTTTGAGTAGAAGTATGCTAATCAGTTAATAAGGACATCGAGTGAAGGGAATATTAGGTATCAATAATTGATTTTTGGTAAGGGAATGGGGAGATTTACGAAAATTCTCAGATGGGGGGAAAATAATATAGGGATTTACTTGAAGGAAGAACTAATATACAATTTGGGCATATTATTTTATTGGTAAGGATATAAAAAAATAACTGTTAACGCCTAATCTTCGTTAAGTGATTTACTTTCGGGACTTGCAAATATAACGTCTAATCCTTAACCTATTAATCTCATTAAGGAACTACTAACTACATCACATATTAATTTAATTAGATAACAGTCTGGAAACATATTAAATATATTTAAATATATAACCTCTCCTCTCTAATTTATACCTTCTCAGCTTTGTTATAAGATTCCCTTCCATATAAATTCCATACGAAGGACACTTTAAACTTTCAATTCCATGCTCTCCTCGCGGCTTAAAACCGCCAAGAAAACTAGGCTAATATAGCGTGGCCTATATATTCACCAAGCACTATGCATAATTCCTGCGGGGATATGACTGAAGCTATGATGATGGTCCTCCGTCCCAAGTAACCAGCGACCCAAGCCATTAGGCTCCCTCGACTGAGCTGAAAGGCAACAACGGGCTTTGACTGACTGTTCTGGGGGAATCAAATGTCTTAATTTCGCGTGTTTATATCTTAATCTTGGCCGTTTTTAAGAGCCAGTCTATTGGCCGGGACTTTTATGTGCCCGGGGGCCCGGGTCGCGGAAGCCGGGCAAATAATAAAATGCCGGCGTATAGACACCACATCCACGTACATCCATGTCGCAAATAGTGAGCGGGTTGGGTTGCTTTGGCCGAGATTAGTCCAAGGCGTGGTGTGTGGGACGATGGCGATGGTGATGGCCGGGAAAAGATGATGGGGGCGCGTATTACGGCCGCTAGTGTCGACGCCGTGTGTCCTTTTGTCCCCAGGACAATAACACTTCCGTGCAGTACATTATCATAAAGGGGTTAAGTCGCTGATTTTCATCGTGTGTGCTCATTTAAAAACTTACACATGCGGCCCCGCAAAAGGCCCCGGCCAGGGATTTCCTCTTCTATCCTTCCAGGATGACGCAGGAGGCCCATCGACCGCAAGGACTCGTCTCAGCTCGGCTTAAGGAACCGCGCTGAATTTCACCGCTTTGTTTCATGAAAAAGATGGCAGCGGCGGTGGCAGCGGCAGCGGCAGCGGCTCATTATGCATCCCGATAAGCGATGTGGCTGTGCCGCGCCTCCCCAGCGAGTCCTTCGCCCCAGGTTAGTCTAACGAAGGGATGTGTGCGGGATGTGTTATTAGGAGGCGGAGTGGGGACACTGGCACTGGCACTGGCACTGCATTGTCGTGTCCTGTGTCCTGTGTCCTGTGTGCTGTCTGCCAACCCCGTCTTGAGCCGCATTGTTTTGAGTTGTGACCCGCGAGCGGTGGCAGCCATTCAGCAGGGTGGCAACTGAAAGTGATTCTGTCTCGGCAGACGACTCTGTTACGCGCCACCCTTTTTCGCAATTTTTCGCCGCTTTTGGCGCAGTTTTTTTTCCGCTTTTTTCCCTGTGCTTCTTCCCTCCTCGGACGGACGTTGTCGCTTTTGTGCCCTGTAAGACTTGGAAGTGGAGGGTATATCGAGGCAAGGTAGCTCATTTATTGGCTGAAACACAAGGCTTTTCTTACTGTTAAAATATTAAATTAAATTTAATTATTCTGCCATTATTGAGGGGATATTTCCATTATTTATAATATATTTAGAATATTTGGAAGCTTGACATAAAATTATATTAAAGAAATACAAATTCGGAAATCATATTTAATAAAATTCTAATCAAGGATTTTTATTTAAATTCGAATATCTGGCCATTTGGTATTATTTTTATCCATATTTTATATTTTTTTACTAGTTTCAAGAAGGAACTGAGTAAGTCCACACCCACAGATAATTCCTTGAATTCTCTACTACATTTTTGAATGTTTTTTCTTACCTTAAAAACCTTAAAATAAATAAAGGCTTCTGTGATAACCCAAGCAACCCTTATTTTTGCAACCAAAAGGAACAGTCATCCTTTGCCAATCGATTACAAGTCAATAAACTTTCCACGGGCATTCATTTCTAAAATTTTAATTAATAAAAAATAAATAATGTTTCAAACAGAGCACTTTTCTAGTGTCCAGTAAGGAAACCAAGGAGTTCTTGAACGACAAACAAACCTAGAGCCAAACAGGATTTTAGCGATTTTTTCGTGGATTTTTATTTAAATCCTTGATTATATTTTCCCACATTTTTTTTATCAACTTTTCCCTAAGAATTCCCAAACATTGGTACCTTCTATTTATCGATTTCAGATGCCAGGTACTTCCCTCGTCCATCACCTCTAACCCATCACTCTCTCCGAGCAATAGCAGTAGCTGTGTGTAATTCGAGCTTAAGGCCCCTGTGTGTTTTCGAGGCAACCGGGCGCCCGTTGCTCCATTCTCGCTGTGCATTTGTCCCTTTGTTTCGTCATGTTCGCTCCTCCATTGTTGCGACTACTGGCCCTGCCATCCGCGCCATCCATTCCCGATCCCGATCCCAATTTAACACGTTCGAATAACCTTGAAGCGTTTCTTATTACGCGCGACCGCAGTGATAGCGGCCCAGGAATATCGCTGCCAGGCAGAGAGAGAGCTGGAGCGGAGCAGGAACAGTGAGGAGTCCTCGGTTCTCAATCGAGCTGCATGGCCAGGTACTGGCTCTTGCATCGAATTCAATTAGACGCCGCTCGCTTACTGACTGACTGACTGACTGGTTTTTCGCTGACTAATCGATGTGTGTTTTTGACCTCGAACTCCACCGATGACTGCGCGCCTCGTTCCCATTGTGATTCTTATGGCTTCACACGGCGATTTTGCATTTTAATGGCCTTCTTCGAAGCGACGGGGCGTATGGCAGGCAGGGTGGGACTGCCAGGACTCTCCACGAAAAAATATCGCTAAAATCCTGTTTGGCTCTAGGTTGGTTTGTCGTTCAAGAACTCCTTGGTTTCCTTACTGGACCCTAGAAAAATGCACTTTTTGAAACTATATTTATTCTTTATTAATTAAAATTGCAGAATCTATTGTCTGTGAAAAGTTTATTGACTTGTAATCGATTTTGCAAAGCATGAGTGTGCCTTTTGGTTTTAAAAATAAGGGTTGCTTGGATTATCACAGAAGCCTTTATTTATTTTAAGGTTTTTAAGGTAAGAAAACCCTTTCGAAAATGTACTAGAAAATTCCAGGAATTATGTGTGGGTGTGGACTTACTCAGTATGTTCCTGAATCTATTAAAATAATATAAGATATGGCTACATTTGATACAAAAACGACTACATCCGCTTCCTCTGTTGCAATCTCCGAGTGTATGAGGCTGAGGATGTGCCAACCTTTGCCAGAACTGAACCAAAAATGGGGGAAGTGGAATGGAACGATGGCCTACAATAATTGCCAGCGTTTCCCGCGTTAATGGCCGCTTCGCTACGCTTCACAGGCACACACACACACAGCACAGGCACAGAATTCCAGGATTCGGCTGGCAGGATTGTCTCCTAAGTCTTCGCGGAACGGAGCGAAGATGAATGGCACGGGGTCACGACGCAGCCACCTACGGGGCAGTTGCAGATGTGCAGGTAAACAATCGGGACAAAGGATGCCCAAGGCGGATTAGATGGGAGTGGGCCTGGTACCTCGTCGACCGAGGGAAGCCAAGGAAAACAGACCGCTGATTGTTCGACGACTCCCTCTGAATGACATCCGCAAATCGAAAAACGTTCAAAAACAAGCTGAGAATAAATAAAGGCATATCGTTAATACCCACCTTTGAGAAAGTCCTGGTAATCAGTGATCTAAGGAATTATTTTCTTCCGATCTTAGATAACAAATGGCGATAAAATACTTATTTTGCTGGGTTTCAGTAAATTTCCTTCAAGAAAAATATATGTTTTCAAATATTTTATTAAAAGTTATGGGGATATGGTATTTTTAAAATATAGAAATCCCTAGTTTGGCTTTTTTGGGTACTGAAAACTTCCACTGATCAGCAATCTAGGTTAACATTACTTAAGTTAAATATTAACAAATACCAAAGTCTTACTGAAATTCTAAATATCTCAGATTTCTTAAGATAAGACAACAAAACTTCTCTTCTTCCAAAATCTCAAGGTCCTATCAATGACCGCGAAACCCAAATCCCAACAGAGCGACAGGTTTATTTTCCCAATCTTTTTTACACGTTCCCGCTGTTCCCAACTTCTTTGCGAAACGGATATAACTTTTCCAAGGCTATAAAATATATAGCCTACACGATTTTTGACTCCTGCTGTGTTTACAGGGCCATATACACGGACACAGACACACATATATCTTCCTCGGGCAGGTAAACGGTGCTAAAGGTAGTTAAAGATTTCCTTTTTGTCTCGTGCTGCGCAATAGTTTGTGCCAAATTTCCTGGAAACTGCCTTGCTGTTTCCTGAGTCCGGCTTAAATATGTATATATACGTTCCGCCACATACTTGGATACAGATAACAAATTCGAGCAGGGGAATGGCATATTGGCTTCCAATGCTGATGAAAGCAAACATACTTCGGAAGACAAACTAATAACGACCCCAAAAATATATTAATAAACTATTTTAGATTTAAGCTTGTATTATCCGACTTCAAAATTAAATCTTTATGCTTTTTCCTCGGATTTTCCAGCCAACTCGCCTCATTTCGCCCGACACCTTGCTGCGGCGCCGGAAGGGCAACTCCTACGAGATGGCCACCCTGCTGGTCAGCATGCTGATTGGAGCCGGGCATCCCGCCCTGGTGGTGTCCGGAGTGGCCCGCGAGGAGATTGTGATCAACGATCAACTGGCCATTCCTTATCCGTATCCCATCGTCGAGGTGGAGGCGGAGGAGGTGGCAAAGCCGGTCGAGAAGCCGGGCCAAAAGTACAAGCTGCGGGGATTACCGGATTTGAATAGTCATCTCGATGAGGACATCGCCGAGGTGCACCGCCTGAAGGAGGCCGAAGAGAAGCGGATTCAGGATGAAATTATCCGAAAGCAAATGGAGGTGAGTGAGGATTGCACTTGTGCCTGCGAACCCGGGATTAACCCTGGGATTTCCCAAAGGATCTTGAGCTGCTGGCCGTGGACCGTCATCACTATCGGCGCTGTCATGCCTGGGTGGTGATCATAAACAATGCCCCCTGGAGCATCAAGCCCAAGACCACCTACACGGACGTCAACGGGGACGTGGTGGAGGCTCCACCCTCGGCCATGTTCATCGAGCCCTCGACGGGATTCATCTGCGAGACGGGCTGCAAGCAGTACATCCTGATCGACAGCATCTGGAACCAGTACAACTACTATGTGAACAAGCAGAAGTACCAGCGGGTCGGGGACCTGCGATGGGATCTGCGGGAGACCGCTGACTGGGAGCACATGCTGCCCGGCGAGCCGCCCGAGATGCGCACCTACAAGGTGGCCTCCGACGAGAACATAGCCGAGGAGGAGCGCGACATCGCCGAGGAGAAGCACCTGGACTGCATCTGCGAGTGGGTCGACAGGCTCCACATTGGGCTGGCCGACTTCGAGCAGCGCTTTCCCAGCGGCGAGAAGAAGATCCAGTACAAGGGAGCCATCCACGAGCGCTTTGCTCCCTACTCCCAGCGCGACGGCAAGGTGATGCAGCTGACCATTTACAACAACGACGAGTGCACGGATCCCAAGGTCCGCTACGAGTACTACGAGAACCGATCCGACCTCATGCGCCACGTCAAGTACACCTATGCCTCGGATCTGTTTGAGGAGATATTCGCCAAGGGACGCAATGACAGCTTGAAATGTAATCTTTTTACCTTAAAAATAACTTCATATAAATAATACATATAACGATTTCAGCCATGGAGTACTTCTCCGACCCCTCGCAGCAGCGTAAGGTGTACTTCTACTCGGGCTCCCGGATAGATTCCTTGGACCTGATGGTGGTGGAGCCCCAGTCACTCGTTCTCCACTACAAGGGTCGCATGGACAAGTGCTGGTACAAGGAATTCCACTTTTCTGAGGCCGGAAATCACCTTAGAGTATTTATAATTACTAATTTATTAATAATATATATAATATTATAGTATATTCTCGCAGAAAGTCATTGAAAAATTCAACAAAGGCAATGCCGATGATATTGGCGCCACCGATATAGCCACGCGCATGTTTCTCTTCCAACAAAATAAGATTATCCTGAAGTTCCATTACACCTTTGGAGCCCTCACCGCCACCACAGTGGAGTTTACGAAGCCACCAAGGCCGGACTACGGCAAGGAGCTGGTTTACGATGAGAAACTAACCACGATTTACAAGGTAAACGGATTATTTCAGACTTTCCACACTTGTTTTTATTCGTAAATCTCGCTTAGGCCAATCCCCTCGATCCCACTCGCACTAATCTCGAGCTCTACAGACTGTTGCGCGATCAGCTCAGCTACGAGGATCAACTGAAGAAGAACTTTGAGAAGATATTTGACGATATCAACAATATCTTCGATTTGCGGAAACAGGAGAAGGCTGAGCCCAAGCTGAAGTTCAGCATATTCGATCCACTGAGAAATGGAGCAGCCAGAGCTATAAGGATGAAGCAGGTGGGAGCGGAAGTTGTTCTAGAATATTATTTCGAAAGTGATTTGGAAACAATTTATTTAAAATCTCCATTAGCAAATTCTCTACTTTTAAGCACAGTTTCATGGGAAGCAATTTCCTTACTTTCTCATATAAATAATTATATTTCCAGTTCGAAGAGGAGGAGGAACTCAAGCGGGAAATAGCCAGCAAGCCCGCCGATTTCCTGGCCCCCTATCTGGTGCCTTACAAGCTCCAGGATGAGCTTACGCCCGAACAATCTCTGTACGCCTACAATGCCTGTCTGAATGACCTGAAGTCGCGGTTTGTCAGCCTCCTGAATAACCTGCAGCGTCACTATGAAGACGTAAGTGCCAAGCTCTATGAAAGCCATTCGAACTCACTTTCACACTCATTCAACAGCTAACCTCGGAGTCAAAGTCCCTCAATCGTTTCCTCAACAAATTCGAAAATCAATTCGACAACTATGACTACAAGCGCCTGGTGCAACAGTCAAAGGACCTGGAGCTCAATAAAAGAATGGTTCAGCAGCGCCTGACCCTGACCCACGAGGAGTCCCAGAAAAAGTACGAAATTGTCAAGAGTTCGCTGCTCAAGGATACTCGGCTTAATCTGAAAAAGGAGGATATGATCAAGCAGGGCGCTGCTGAGGCATAAGATAAGAAAATATATTTTAAAGAAAATATTCTGGCATAGTTTAAGTATAATAAATAAAATCGAACAAAGTTAATTTAAGAAGCTAACAAATATTCATATAGAAAGCTTGATTAAGGTGTGGGAGTCTTTTTAATATTAATTTTAAAGGAAGTGGAAGAAGACTTTCCCTTATTCTAGTAAAATCATATTAGCTTTAGCCTCATACAAATAATGATTATCTCAGAGTTCCTTTGGTAACCCATCATTTTAAATATGGAATTTATAAACCTGCCACAAATTAAGATCTTTATCAAAACCAGTTTAGGAATTAAGTACACTTTTGTAGTGACAAACCACTAAATCAATTATGCCATTAAATGTCCTGGTGTCCTGGCGCTTATATTTTAAGTACTGTCATTCAAATGGTGTCTACAGATTAAATCAAAATCAAAGCCTGGACCTTTAAGATGCAGATACAGACGAAGAGAGACTGAGAGTTTCTTCCCCCGGCGCTTGAGTGGACTCTAAAATGCGAATGTCGATTTCATGGCCTAAAATCATTGCCGCCGTCGCCGCGCGAACATCGTCGCTAAGGGCGGCTCTCCCAGGGGTTTGGGGGTTGGGATGGCTCCGGAGAGGTTCGGGGTTACGGCGAGGAAAATTCGTTTCAAAAAGTGACCGTTTGAAAATTGGACAAAGTGGCTGATGCTCCTGCTGATGCTGATGTTGCTGCCGTGTTCGGACCGGACCCGCGCCCAAGGCACACACAAGCCGCACAGCCGTAGAGCCGCACACACACACACACACACCGAACCCACACACGCCACACACTCTCAAAACACACACACTCATTGATTTACACAAAGAAAATAAAACAAAAGCAATTGTAGTCTTTAAATTGTCTTTTCTAACATAATGAGTTACTAAGTCAGTTTCCATATATTTTCTATATGTTTTAAATTTATTTTCACTACAGTTTACTTATGTAAATAACGGAGGATGTAATAAATATCTAGTTATATTTTTTTCTCCGTGTACACACGAATGTCTGAGCTGGGCGGCTGTCCATTTAGCGCGATACTCACCCCACCAAAAGGCGCGCTCACACAATCGTTCAGGACCCACACACACACACGCACACACACACGCACACACACACCGAACATATATGATGTCCGTGACCCCCCTCCCCTCTTCACATTGCCACCCCGAAAAACAGCTCCCCCCCACCCCCGCCAATGGGTCGGCGAAATTGGGTTCGTCCCTTGAAAGAATCGTCCTAAGATGAAAGTGCTGTCCCTTGTCCGCCTACCGTCCGTTAGCTTCGCTGAAAATTTGCTCGTGGCATGAACACATGTGGCGTAATTTCGTCGCAGATTTTTGTTCGCTAACTGGACAAGGAGATTTCGTGCACTGAACGAAAATGGGGGGTAGAAACTAGTCATTGTGCTTAGGGGTTTTAAATTTCTTAAGAACTGGTACATGCCAGAACTCTATAAAGAAATGAAACCTGTTTAAAACTCAAAGATATATGGGGAATTTATGGGGTTTCTTAATGTAATATTTGGCGTTTGTCAAGGAAAGTAAATTCTATAAAATATATATATTTATTTTTAATAAAATAGATATAGGAAGGTGAAGAAAAAACCTTTTAGAGGATATATATTTTGTAGAAGGATCCTAGACCATTTTTGCAAAAGTCTGTTTTCAATACCTTCTTAACTTTAGATCTCTAAACACAAATGCTATAATAAATACCTAAAATAAAGCTTAGGCTATTTATCCTTTAATAATTTTATCAAGGACCTTTTTCAAGTATATCCCAAACAATTGCAAATTTTTGGCGGTGTCCTTTTTTGGACTTCCGAGTCGCGGGACCCTGTAATAGCGGCTAGTCAATGTTGTGCGCCAAGGCGTGGGCCGTTGGCCGTTGGCCGTGGGCCGTGGGTCGTCGGTCGTCGGGTTGTGGGCCGTGTCGTCGTTCCCCGCGGTGGTGGGACTTGCTCCGGAGCTCCCCGCTTCTCCCCCAGGACATCGCATCCTCGTCTCGCCTCGGACTTGGGCAGTGACCGGCTGGGCATAAGTACAGTTGTGTAAATACACTAGCGGCCAACGCCGCGGCCCAAGAATTTGTATTTTATCAGCATCATTCACATCGCGTAGTCAAGGACTCCCAATATTTACGCGAAGTATACACATGTGTGGGTGTGTGAGTGTGTGTATGTGTGTGTGCCCAGCGAGTGTGTGAGTGTGTAAGTGGGTTCTTGCCGAAGCAAACAGGACATGCGACGGCGGTTGGGGGAATCGCGAGGGTTTTGCACACGGGCTGTCGTCCCTGTCCGTGTGTGAGTTTTTCCGTGCACGCGAAATAAAATAGGGAGAAATTTTAGAATTTTTTACATACTTTTTAGCAGGGGAAATTGTTTATATATAAATTTAAATAAATTAGGAACCTCTTTAAGGGGAACTCCATGAAATAAGTTCGTTAATACTAACTGGTTATAAAGTTAATCGACCTACAGTCAAGGGGCTCTATTTATATTATTATTACCTAGGAGCATGGTCACACTGTGCCCTATTTATATAACAAGATTGTTCTAAGACAATGAGATGAGGAGGTCTGTCCTCATCCTCAGCTTTCGTTAGCTAAACATCCTTGTGCTGTCGAATCCGTTTAATTTAACATATCTCCCATATCCTTACATAACCTAAATACCTGCAGCTAGGCTGGTCACACTCTAAACATTAAAAATGAAAAATCATCCGCGTCTTTTTTTTCCATGTGTGCATATGTGTGCGAGGACACACGTTTGCCGAAGGGGTGGGCGCGTTGGGGTGCGATCCTTTCATTTTATTCCTAAATGTCCTTCCTTCAATATTTCAAACGTGCTTCGTGACGCGTCCGTTTTTGCAAAGGCCCGGCGACTTGCAAGTGGGCCTCCTGCTCCTGCTCCTGCTCCTGCTCCGTGTCCTGCTCCTGCTCCTGATGCTGCCGCCGCTGCCTTTGGCTTTGCCTTTGCCTTTGCTTTTGTCGCGCTCCGTTCTTCAGCTTGTTGTTATTGTTCGCCGCTGACATGTTGCTGCTGCGCCGCGGTGAATTGAGCGGAGGAGTGGGTGGAATGGGTCTGGCTCATGGGTGAATGGGTGGACGATTGGACGAGTGGGAGTGGAAGGTCCTGCGGACACGCAGACCGTCCTCGTCGTCGGGGGGGTAGAAAACTTTTATCTCGGCGCATTTATTTTTCTATTCCACTTATAATATATGCCAGAAACAGGATACACACCCACATGGGCATATATTGGATATTTATTTTGTATTCGAACGCCCGGCGACGGACAGCGAACGTGTCAGCATCAGCATCAGGAGCAGAATCAGCGGCCTCGCCGGGTCGCCGGACGGTTAAGTGGGGTAGCCCGTTATGGGACTGGACTTGCCTTGCCTGGCTAGGGGGATGTACGTAGAGATGGGGTCCATGTGAGTACGGTATGTGTGTTTGGGCCTTCGCCCCGGACGGCGGACGGCGGACGTCGGATGGCGGACAAAGCGACGGACGCTGAAAAATGGCGTGAATTCACTTGGGTGATTTGCGCGACGTCCTGCACGATACACACATTCGAGGATGATGGAAAAAATGTTCCTTCACCTTTTCATTTTCTCCGCTTAGAAGTTCGTCTTGGCGAATACAAAAAAAAAATGAAACTGGCAGAAAAAGCAATTTGGGGATGGGAGAAAAGCCTGTGACCACATGGCGAACTTTACTTTCAGGCCTGGTCTTATATTGACGACATTCTTTATCCTAAGATACATAGTGTAGACATTTTAAATTATTTAATTAGTTTGCTCTTAAATCCTATTTATAATCAAGGGGATTTTCAGATTAGAAATTACCTTATTAACACAGGGAAAAATCTCGAAAAATCTCTCGTGAGCACATGGCGAACATTCCTATCAGCCCTGGTCTGATATTGGCGATATTCTTTATCATAAGATATTTGCAATATACATTTTAAATTATTTAATTAGCTTACTCTAAGATTATTTATAAGTTCAAGGTGTTTTTTTTTTGCTTAAAAGTAATCTTATGAAGCTTTAAAAAGTAAAAAAAAAGGGTAAATTGGATTAAGAAAAGGCTCTGGACTTCAAGATGAAGTTTTGGTAAAAGTTCCGAGCATTATTTAAAAGGAAATATTATATAGTTACCTGTGACAGTCCTTACATATCCTTAATCCAATTTAAATGATTATTATCATCACCCTAAGTAATAGATAATTTTATTTTCAATCCAAAACATACAAATAATATCTTTCTTTATGCCGGTAAATTCGTATCCCCTGCTTGACTTAATAGGACCAGATTTTATGCCACCATCACGGGGCAGTTACAGTTACAGCTACCAGTTATACGGTGGCGGTCAGTAAGTAAGTATCCTTATGATCCTTGGGAGGCCGTGATGAACCGCTGAAAAGCGAAGTGCTACACCTGCCGCTGCTGATTGTTATGGCCTCGGCCATTTCCATCAAGTGCTAATATACCGACGTGCCCGTCGACGCCTCTTCCGCGTTCAGAGCCCAGTTTATGACTCTAATTGCCCAAGACTCGGCAGAAGTTGATACTGGTAACTGCTTATCTGTGCCCAGTTGATATGTTGATGACGTGTTTACTGCAGCATAAAGTCCCTTTTACGACCCATTTTATTTATATCCAAGCTCCGCTCCGCTCAGCTTCGTGAGCCTGTCCTGGCGCCAATAAATTTTTATTAGCCATGATGTGGCTGCTCTTGTTCCCTAAGACGGCCAGCAAACTGATTCCGATGTTTTATTGCCCATATTGTGGCCATTCGCATGTAATTCGCGTTTTATTTCCCACACACGGAGGGCGTGCGAGGAAATTAGTTTTCAATTAGGTTTCGCTTATTTGCACAAGATAAGCGGGGAGACTGGGATTTTTGAGTTTATAAACGGGATAATTATAGTTGGTAAGGCTTTAATACAGTTATAATAATTGTAAAGCACTAATTAATAATAAAATTATAATTTATAAGGCTTAAACTTACTATGGAAGCAGAGGTAAAAAAGTAACTCCTTGTCTTGAACGGAAACTATAATTCTCGTAAATAATTGTTAAGAAAAAGTATTTTAGGTTTTACAACCTCTTTTATTTATTGAAATCAAATTCTTAAATTCACCAAATGTACTTTAAATAATACTATTTTCTTTATATTAAATATTTAACAAGGAATCGAAAAAATTAAACATGTTATAAGCCCTTGAAAGTTTTAAGATCCAAGATAGAAAGGGGATTAGCATTTTTTGAGTTTGTAAACCGGATAATGCGGAATAATAGTTGGTAGGAATTTTCTTTAGTTAATTGATCAATTTTAAAAGCAGCAACTGCTGTTTTTAAGAATGAAATTATGATTAATAAGGCTAATACTCACAATGAGTGCAGGGGTAAAAATGTAGCTTATTGTCTTAAAAAGTATCTATCGTAAATAAATCTTTAAGAAACGTTTTAATGCTTTACAACCTTACTTATTTTTTTAAATCTATTTGATTATATAGTTCAATGTATTAAATGTATTTTTATAGTATTAGCCTAATTTTATAACATAATTCACAATCAATCAATTCAAACGATACATGATTCAAGTCCTTTCGAGATTTTTCTTGTAAAACCTTATTCAGTTTGTATAGAAAAAGGGAAAATATGTTGGCAAAGAACAAAAAAACAAATATGTTTTATAATTATATTAATATAAATAATATTTCTAGAGGTGTTGCTTTTTCACCATTTACTCTCTTTGATATGTAGTACAAGAAATGCAAAGTAGATTAAATCTGTGATTCATTAGTTAATTTATTCCCTTAACTTTTCCATTAAAATATTTAAAATACATTTACTGTGTGTTTCAATTACCATGCATTTATTTACTTTAGATTAACAGCACTATAACTTTCTGGATCAACTTTCCCTTTAATGCCTATGTACAGGGATAATGATAATGAGCCAACGCCTGGGCGACAGTGCGCTCTAATTGAGGGATTAGTTAGCCTGATTATCGGGTTCATTAAACTTTCACCAGACAATGCGATGCGGCCACTCCGGCAGGAGGAAGGCGACAGTACATAATGTACTTCATTACGGCATTATTGGGCAAGGCCATGTACTGGGCAGGTGCACGACGCTCGCACTCAGGTGCGAGTGAGTTGCATTGACATTGACTTTCATCTCATTATAATGGCAACAAATGTTTATTTATGATTGTACTGGCCGACACAACACACACACACGGGTGTGGTGTGTGTGCTGTGTGTTAATGGAGCAAATTCCAGCCAAAGTGCCACAAGCATTGGGTTAAACAACTTGTTTTCCTAATTTAATGATAATGAGCTATTTATGGCTGGATACATGCCATCGGTTGTGTGTGAGCCCATCTACTTATGAGCCTGTGAGCGAAAGTGTTCTGGCCCCGGCCCAGGCTCAAGCTCAAGTGTGTGTTGGCTGAGATGTGTGTGTGTGTGTGAGGTGTGTGTGCCACTCTGATTATGAATGTAATGCAAATGCACATTGCATTATTTATAATATCAGGCGTGCATCAATTAGAAGAACTGTTCAAAATTGCTTTACGGCTGCTCTCTCGGAGCTTGTAATTTGTAAGCATTTAATTAGGATAGTTATTTGAGGTGGCTTAAGCGGCTGACCTTTCTATAATTCTCTCTCTCTGTTCGCACTTCTGACACTTTAATTGATTGTTGTAAGCCCTCGCCCAGGACACTCAATAATTAGTGTAATTTTAATTGCCAGGTAATAGGGGGTTTTTGCTTTGGTAAACTTTTGAATGGAACTTGTTTGATATTAAAAAGGATATGAACCTAATTTTAAGAAATTAGGTATTGCTTTCTGAAAACAATCTAAAATAGTGAGGCCCAATCTTTATCATATTTAATTATAAGTTGTTGTGTAATTTTTAACTTATATTGAAAATAGTTTCAATTTTTTCAAGCATTTATTTTTCATCTTAATTTTTTCTTTCTTAAAATCGTAATCAAAAAATATTGGCCCTAATTAAGTGCAGGATAAAAAGCATACAAATATTTTGATGTAGCTTAATTGTGAACTTGTTACGTTGTTTAATACATTTTTAATTAGAAATTGCTCAAACGGATGATGCTGATTTTGATATTTTAAATATTTTTAACCTATTTCCATTTTCAGACTTTAATCTATGAAAAACCATTACCCATGGGGAATCCTTAAGTCTCAGAGATTCAAATTAAGGTTTAATCATAGTCCCTCTTACATGTTCTTAGTTTCCAACATCATTTAGCAAAGTATTTAACGTAACTCAATTATTAAACATATTTAGTGCATTTATTTAGTTATCCTGGAGGTAAATGTACCGAAAAGTACATTTAAACACCCAATCCAATTAAGATAAATACTCCAAAATAATATTTTATACCAGAGATAAGGCATATTAGCCGGGAAAAATGTTCTTTACGTCTGCCAGACGCTGTATAAATTATTTATCCCCGAAAATTATCGTTGGCGCATATCTCTGGGAAAAAGGCGAGATGCCAATTGGTAGACAAACACACGCACAACTGCCTGCGATCGTCCTTATTCGAGCCTGAGTATTTATGTCTTCGTGGCGAGCAGTACAATATACGCAGCAAGCAATGCATTTATGCAAATGCAGCACACACACACCGCACACACTCGCCACACACACAGGCACATGTAATTGCAGGCACGCGCAATTTCTTCAACTTAGGCGTATTCGGTATATGGCAAATGAAAGTTATATACTCGTTTAATATGCATATTGCCGAGGAAACAAGGATGCGAGGATGCGAGGATGCGGGGCATGCGCTGGTGTGCGTCTCGTTCTAATTCTAATGTCCAGCGTTTGAAAGTCTTCAGGATGCGGACACACGGACACACGCACCTAGCCAGCCCAGCCCAGCCCAGCCCAGCCCGGCGCCCAGCCCGATACATAGTCCTCCAGTCTGTATGTCAGAGAGAGGGAGTCCTGGCATGGTCGTCAGATGGCTAGGATGCAGTCTTGATACATGAGCAGCCTGCCCATCCAGTCGGGCATCCGTTCAGGCGCAAAATCTGATGTGGCTGCTCCTACGTTGTCCTTATTGCAGCAGCTTCACTCTACGCCACTTTGCCCCACTCCCTGCATATCCTTGCCGTATCCTTGCCTTGCCTTGCCTTACCTCAGCTCAGCTCAGCACAGCTCGAAACTTTCTGCCCAGGAAGAAGTTAGCACGTATATGGATGTGGATGTGGATGTGGCTGCTGATGTGTACATGCGAGCACACGGCGGTCGGCATATATATGTATATATCATATCGGGTAGGTGTGCTTTGCATCATTGGCCGTCCACCTCCACGGATGACCAGCAGTAACCGAAATGTACGATAAGATTTGGCACAGTGGTCAGAGAGTAGGGTCTTCGAGGAGGGTTTTAAGGAGAGCCCTGAAGGGTTTTCTTGTACCTAAAAATTAAGAGAAGGTATTACTTGGTAGGTTACTTCCGAGGTCATAGAAAAGGAATTTTAAATATGAAATTCGATGAATTTTAACTTTAATCTATATTTATTTTTAAATGCATACAAAATGTATAATATTTTAGCTGGAAGCCAGAGTTTTTAATGAAAAGGAAGTGGAAATAAAAACTCTGCTCTTTCATAAAATGGAAAATCTATGAAAATTCGATTCAATAGTTAATGCATCCTGTGACCCAGTTAATTTTATTTATTCCATTTATTATTTCAAGTAAATTCCGAAATATAAATAAGTGTAACACTTAAGCTTAGATGGGTTTGATTAAATTTCCTTGGCTGCTCTTGGCTTCCATAATTTTCAGCTTTTGTTTTTAGCCAAACAAATATTTATAGTTTCGAGTTTAAAATGTACAATATACATGGGTCCATAGGTTGGTAATTTTATTATCTATTCTCGAGCGGAGTTCTAGCACAGCGCTCCTTGGACGAGGGCGAGTGTATATACCAAGCAAATGTATATGCAAATGCCAGCTCCCGAGACCGAGACCGAGACTCAAGTGGCCGAATGGGAAGTGGGCACCGTGGGTGTCCGGTGGAGCATCGAAGGCTGATGTAGGAGGAGATGGTGGCTCTCACTCTCACGCCCTTTCTACGGCAACGGCAACGGTCTTGGTCAATTGCGACGTCGGCGGCATTCGTGAAATAGCCAACTTTCGTACATACTGCGATGGAGCCGGAGCCGTAGCTGGATTTTTGCTCCGCCGTCTCCGTCTTTCTGCGTCGTTTCTAGCTCTTTCGCTCTGCAGATGCACATGTGTGTTTGTGTATTAATTTACCCTCCCACAGGCCCCACAAGTCCACAAGTCCACCCTTCTGAGACCGGGGCTATATGCAAGCTGCTGGCCAGCATGCCAGGCCAGGCCAGGCCAGGGCAACTTGAAAAGTCGAATTTTCGCCATCTCGTTCCGACGTCTCGCGCACAGCTTCTACCTCAGCCAGCCAGCCCGAGTTTGCTGCTTCCACTTGGACTTCGCATCAGCATCAGCATCCTCCTCAACCTCTACTCCCGATTCCACTCCTGGCCATGGCAATGCGATGCGATGCGATGCGAGGCGATGACGATGGCGACGCAGCAAAACGTGACCTAGCCCGGTTAGAGCGTACCCCATATAGACTCCATCGCCAGTGGACCAGAGAAAATCTCCACCCCCAAAAAGGCCCATCCTTGTGCCAACCCTTCCTGCTGCCAACCTCCTCCAACCACCAGCAGCAAAAGCAGCAGAAGCAGCGGCAGAGGCACTGGACCACCGGACACGAAGCCATCATCCTCATCAGCTTTAGCCGCCGATGTAGCAAGCAATCGCAAGCCGTATGCAAACAATATTTTACATAGCTACTGTCTGGAGGTTCTTGCTGCCCGACTTCGTTGGCCTTCCTTCGTGCCGAGGCCTTCTTGCTCCTTACTCCTTGCATCCCGCTCGATGTCCGAGCAATCGCACTCACACACACGCACATGGGTGCACGCGAAGAAATTTGTGTGTTATTCTTGATGATTTTAAGTAATATTTAGAAAATTGTAATGCCGTACCTTTAGGGTGGTTCAGGTTAGTTCGAGACGGATGCCTTGAACTTGAGAAAGTTTCGTTAATTATGGACTGCCAAGATGTTTTTGAGTCTAACTAAAGCCAGAGCACTTATGAAGGTGCCGCATTCTGTGAGGGTATACACAATCTAAGCTGAAAATATAATTTTGCATTTATCTTTAATATATGATTGAGCAATTTCTTAATAAAGTAAACAATTCTTATATATTTTTATACAAAAAATAATATTATTTACCACTTTAAGAGAATAATCTAGGCAAAAAGTAATTTGTATGGTTGATATAAATCAAGAGATCTGTAGATACAAGTTCCTTTTCAAGATACAAGCTCTCTGGGTCCAATTAATATTTTTCCTATAATTCTGTAGCCCCGAATTTTCTCATTACAATTGACTTAGTAAGCTCTTGACGATTTTCGCCAGTGTAAGAGGCATACGGGGGATACGGATGCTGAGGGCCACGGAGTGCTACGTATGCTGCGATGTTTGTGTTTGTGTAAATGTCCGCATCTAAATTCGCATATACAGCAGCGGTCAACTATGGAAATTATCGATCGACTTGTTTTTGGTGTCAGGTGGTCGGGCGATGGATGCGGTGGCAGCAAGGAAAGGCAAGGCAAGGCGAGCCAGGCAAGCAAGGAAGGCAAGGCAAGGCATGGCAGCAAAGGCATCATGATGGACACGCGGCTGGCCGGGAGTTGGGCGATGGCGATGGCGACGTCGGATGGCGATGGGCGATGTTGGGGTCCTGGGTGCCAACGAACTGGATTTCGGGGGCGGCCGATATGCCAAGGCGCGTAGATTGAGATGGCAGAGGAGCTGGAGCGGAGAAGAGTGGCTGCTGCTGGTACTGCTGGAAGGAGCTTGTCACACTCGGGGCCCCGGTTGTCCACATCCACGTCCTTAGCTTAGCTGCTGCCGCTCCTGCTGCTCCTGCCAGCCTCATCGCCTGCAGTATTAGTTATGGCAGACCGGCCAACGCAAAGACGGCTCGCTGGACGCATTGGCCGGAGTCGGAGTTGGAGTTGGAGCTGGAGTCGGAGCTAGAAGTCCCTTGAGCCAAGTCCGAGACCAGAGACCAGAGACCCGAGAACTGAGAACTGAGAACTGAGCACTGAGAACTGAAATATGTATTCGAAAGTTTGTGTATGTGTTTATTTAAATGGGGTTAGGGTTAGAGTTGGAGAGAGTGGACCCGGAATAAGGGGGATTAGCAAATGTTCGTTAGTCGGCCCGGCCCGGTCGCGCCGCACTGGGGCCCTGCCCAGCTCCAGATAGTCGCTTTTTCCGACAACTTGATCTGGACATGTTCTCAAGTTGGGAAACACAACCGCGCTGGAATCTCGGCACTCGCCGGACTTTTGAAGGTGGCCCCTTCCGGAGTCGGCGAGTCAGCGAACCATTAACTTGACCGTCAGATGCTGATGGTTCTCCCCTTTTTTTCTATTTTTTATTTCATTTTTACTCCTTTTCAGCGAGAGCACGCGAATTCCTTTTGCGCCCTCGGTTTTTATTGAATTGCGCTCTGCGTTTAGCTACCTGTGCCTGAACCTGCACCTCTACCTGTATATTTGTGTATTTGCAGGAGGATATCAAACGATTCACTAATCCAAGTGCAGGTGGCACCAGCTCAAGGTCCACTGGGCACAGAATTAAATTTTAGACTCGCCAGGGAATGGAATTATTCACGCTTTTCACAATTCAAAAATACTAGGTGTTAAGGGAAAGCAATCCGATATATTGTACAGATTCTGAAATAACAGAGGCCATTTATTTAACCATTTTTATATAAATAAACCAACCTAGTATTAATAATTTAGTATAGGTTCTTCCTTTAAAAACCCTTTAAAACCTGACCTCCTTCTGGCCAAATTGTTTGTTTTATTCGAATGTCATAAGTGTGCATAAGCGATATCCTTCGCAGGGATAGGTCAGGCAGTCGTATCAGTCGGTCAAAGGGTCCGGTTTTTAAAGCCAAGAGCAACAGATATCTGTTTGTATTCGCCCATTCAAATTTTTATTCATGAACTTTTATTATTTCTGCTCGCTCATGAGCTCACTCCAGCCGGGGAATCCCCGTCGGAGGGAGGGCCAAGGACTATGACTATGGTGCTAAAGCTTTTTTATGTTTGTGTTTGTATATATTTTTTTTCTCTCGACTCTACTCCGTTTCGTTGCTCTACTTCTTCCTATGTCAACGGTGCAAGTGCTGATGCGGTCCTTTTTATTTTGTGCCCCACTCAAAGTTACAACTTAACTGTTATTTTATTACAACATTTAATAAAAATCAACAAGTGCATGAGTCGGCGAGAAAGGAGTTGGAGCCGGAGCTGTAGCTGTAGCTGGATCCTGAAGGTCCTGATGCTCCTCCTTGCCCAATGCTCAGTGTGAGGCTATGCCCTGCACTCGCCGAACAAATGGAGCGTGATTTTGTGGCTCCATGAGGTTTATATTAAGTGTCGGTATTAAAATAAAAATGCTTGTTATTTGTCTTGGCCTTTTTATTTAGTCGAAGTTGCCTCTGCAGTGGCTCTTGCTTTTTTTTTTATTGCCCTTCCTGAAGGATAGCCCTCGCTTGTGCGAGTACATATAGATATATCAGCTGCGCGGAGTCGGAGTCCAGTCTGAAGCCGGGAGCTGGAGGCACACGGGAGCGCCAGCGGCAAATCAAGCGTGGGCTAATTACCCTACGGCCTCAGGAAGCGACAGAATATCGGGTTTCGATTAAAGCCAGCATGTCTCTAAATTGTGTTGCTTAATTTGGCGCCGCTGACCGTAACGGTACCTCCTGGATCCCTGAATCCACGGGCGTCGTCTGCACTATCCCCGACCCGAGATGTATTTAATTACGACACGGGGAGCCACTGCCACTGCCGGTGCGCGACTCAAGATTGGGCAAATGAGTGGCGAAAATCCCCAGGAACAATTCATAAAATGAACTTAACCTGGTCTCGGAAAAAAAATAAAGGTAACGGAAAATTAGGAGAATTTATGGGAAGTAAGGGAAGGGAGTACAGAGAATTGAGCTAGAGAGAGTGAGGAGATTTAATAAATTCTAAGGAAACGAAAGTATTGCTTTAATACATAATTTATTTTGATGGTTTATTTTCTTAATAATTTCAATATGAGCTAAAACTTTTAAAAGCGTATTGTTACTTTCAAAGGCCAGGGTTTGTTATTATTTTATTTATTAATTATTTTATTAGTCTCTCCTCAGTCTTAAAAAACTCAATTTAATTTAATTTACAATTAATTTAGGTGCAAGTTAAAGTCAGATGTTTTTATAAACACAATTAGGTGAACATAATGTAGAAAGGTCTTTCTGGATTCAAATGTATTTTTGCGGGTTAAACAATGAAAACAATGAACAAAGCAAATTTATAATGAACAGAAACGCAAATATAAGCTGTTTAAACAGAAAACAAATAAGGCAATAAACAGACAAGTGCTGAAAGAAAAATGAGTTGAAAATATTTTAGTGAAAAGAGCTCTTAACTTTATTAATTAATAATTTCTGGAAAATGTTCCTGCATCCCAGTAACTGTAGTTTATAGGTTTAGCCAAACAATATGTAAATAAATAAATAAATTTCTGTACACATTTTGGACTTATATTTAGTACAAAAGCTTCAATTTCACAGAACCCTTTTATTCTTGTGTAATCATAAATCAACTGATGAAACTACAAATGAAAAGGCATTAAAGGCAACTCACTCAGTCTCTGGATAATTAGATCAGAAAAGTAACTTTGATGCTTAGATAACTTGGCCATTGCAACGGGGAACCTGCAGGATATAGGCACGAGGCACGAGATATCTGATTACTTTGATGAGTTGCAAAGAAAGAAGCCATGGCTATCGACACCCCTTCAGGTAATTGCATTATCCTTGTGCCAGCAGCAAGTTCAATAGAAAGGTTGCTCGAGCATTTACACTCCTTGACTTTCACTATTTTCTTTCGGGGACTTTCACTAGTTTCTTTCGTTTTTCTGGAGGAAATGGCCTTGGGAAAAGTTTCTTTCGCCAAAGTTGAGCACAGGAATTCGCATTAAATAAAGCAAAGGCATAACAAATTTTCTCCTTAAGTAGTCTGACACTGACCTACCCTAATGTCTTTCATGTTTGGCCGTATGGGCCAGAGCCAGAGCCAGAGCGGAATAAAAACTCCGAATGTGGCCCAGATATACACATGGATTTCATCACATGCCCATAAGTATGTGTTTGGCAAAGCAAAAAAAAAGAAAAAAAAAGAAAATAAAATAAAATATACGTACGTAGACCCCCAACCATTCCATACATACTTATGTGCAAAGAGTTGGACCGAACGCATATATCTCCATCTGAGAACCGAGCCGAACTGACCGGAATGTCTGGGTGAAGGGCACACAAACACAATGGCTTGGCAACTGTCTGCCAAGATCCTCCAAGTTGGCAAATATTACGGCCGTAAACGTGCATGCATTAATGGGGATTCTGTATCAAATAATCGGAAAAAAATCCCACTAAGTATGCAAACCCATCATCGGTGTCTGTGGCTCTGGCCTGGCTGTCTCTGTGTCTGTGCGGAAAGCAACAGATATAGATATATGTAGGAGGGCCCTTTTTTCCCAGGACAGGGGTTGGGACTGGGACTGGGACTGGGACTGGGCAGAACGTTTAGAGAACTGTGTTTGGAACTTCTGAATTGAATATAAAAACAAATATAAAAGTTTGATGCCCTGCTCCAGACACACAGACACACACACATGGAGGATGTGCCGGCCGGCACATACATATGTACATGTTCGACTGGCATTGAGTCACCTAAATGGATATTGCCCGGCTTGGCTTCGTCTAGCCCAGATCCAGTGTCTGGCATTGAGCAGACTGGAGCAGCAGCAGCAACTACTGCCACCAGGAGCACCGCTCCGCTCTGCTCCGCTCCGCACCCGACGATGACATGGAATATATATTTTTATATAGACAACGTCTGCTGCTCGAAAAAAGTGCAAACAAACAAAACCGAAGAAGGAAGAAAAAATAAGGAGCACACACACACACACACGGGAGGAGTTGAAAAAAAATTGGTTTTATGATTCAAGGACATGAATCACATTATTTTTCCAGCAGAGCAAAGCAGAGCAGAGCTGTGGAGCTCTTGGAGCACACATAGACAGTGGGAGTAGGTTACAAAAAGGTGGTGCTCCGCTCTGGTCTTCTGGTCCTCTCCAGTCTGTCCTGTCCTGTCCTGTCCCACTTCTTGGCCAGACGCCGACATCCTCCTGCGGTCGGATCGGCCACTGTTCTCTCTTTCGGCTCGCTGTGAAAGCAATAATTTAAATCCAACATTTTTATTGCCGCACATGCACACAGGCACAAACAGTAAGCATATGTAGGTACGCTCCATACTCCCCCCTCCCCGTTTTTATGTACTGTTAGTTGGCCATCTAAGTGCATAAGTGTAAGCAAGAGCGCACATAAAATGAAAAATGAACTAAAAAAAAACTTTCGATTTCGTTCAATTGTACTTTGAACCCGACAAATGGAATAAAAAACATTGCGGAATTGGCAAAAGAGTGAAAACTTGAAAAGAAAACGCTTTCATTTTTACCCGATGCTTATAATTCTTCATGTATATAGTATATGTGTTTGTGCTTGGCTTTTTAAAGAAACTAAAGCTCCTTTTAGGACAGTAAATAAATTAGTTCAAGGCATAATTCACTTATTGGACCCGAGGCGCTTTAGGTTATTTCTTTGACATGCAGGCTTTGGTGCTTAATTTTCCTTAAAATGCTAATATTTGCATAAATTATTATAAGATACTTGAGGGTTTTCCTCGATGGTCAATGGTAATTGTTTTCTTATTACTCAAATAATTTTGATTGTCTTTGAGCTTTACAGGTGAGTTGATTGATTTAAATGTTCATAAAATAATTATATTAAAATTTTACTCGTTTTGGATTTGGTTTGATTTAAAATTTCAAAAATAATATTTATTGTTTTTGACCTTTACAATCGAGTGGTGTGTTTTTATTCACAAATTTTTATTTTAAAATGTTTAAGAGTAATCAAAGACTTTGCTTGCCATAAAAAAATCATCATAAGAGATATTAAATTACATATTAATTGTACCTGTAATGTTACTCCTAAACTTCAGCCAAAATGCCTTTAATTTCCCCTGAAAACCATTTAATATTAAACACCTTAATGGCCGGCCCTATTAATTTTTCTCAACAGGTCATTTGATTCCACAAATATGAGTAGGAAAATTTGGTAATTTAGCCTGACACAATAATAATTCATGTGGCTTATTAAGTATGTGTGATTGGGCATTATATACATTGTATTTTAATTGCAAGGCCACTCAGCTTTCGATTGACAATGAAATCAAACCACTCATTCATTTAAGCATGTACTCGTCTTATTTACTTGCCTGACTGACCAAGTATTTACTATAATTCAAGCTTCCTGTATAGTAAGGCATAGTAAGGCACAGTATATATAGCGAATTGTGCTATGTGGCTAGACGTTATAATGTGCATTATAATTATGTACACATTTATGTCCTTATAATTGCATTTATGTACAGGGATCAAGGATGTGCGCGCCGCCTTGTGAGCGGCGTGTGTGTGTGCCTGTTGGTTTTGGCTCATAAATAGCCAAGTCAACACCAACACACACACACGAACACACAGTCAGTAGCAAATTAGGCCAGCACATTGCGTATTTAAATGATAATGAGCTGCATTCAGCTGCATTTATGCCGTTTGCCGGCCTCCGCCAACGGGCCTCATAAGTAGGTACTTAGTTACAAATGGACATGTGCGTGCCCCGATGCACATACGGGCACTGAGTACATAAAGCTGGGGAGATGCCTCTGCCCAAGTACATGAGGAAGTACATACTTTGTCGTAAATAATCATAACCTTGAACCTCGCCGAGGATGTTACACATTCATGGCGTCAACGGCCCTGGTCTCAAGGCCATCAAAACGATTTAAGAAGCTTTTTTTTTCGTAGAAAGTTTGATTAGGGAAAAAATTGAGATAGAATAGTAATCGGTCTACATATAAATCTTTAAGACTGACTGGTAAAGTTGAAAACGATTGCTGGCAGCTTTGCTTTTCAATTTAATGTTTGATAAAGTCTTTTTTCGCGTACCTTTTGAATCCTCAACCATAAAATTAGAAAATAATACTTTAATTGTAATATTCCTTCGTTATATATATATGTAATATTAAACACCGTAATAAATCAACTCTCTTTTGTCTTAAAAATATAGCAAAAAACAAACTAACTTAAAATAAGTAAGCTTAATTGCTTGCAGACTCTGTAATTAATTCCATTAGATTCTCTTGGTGCAACATGTCGTATACGTAATTTATTAGGGACCTTCAACTGTGAACATGGGGTTCATGAAAAGGCGAACTATATTATTTAAAATGCCATTACATATATTTTATTAAAGAGAGTTAATCAAAGACTTATGCTCTAGTCTAGTTTTTAAATTGCAAAGCTAAAACTCAACTAGAACTCTGGCAAGAAATACATTTTTATACAATTTTCACAATAATAAAACTTTGTTATTTCTGTTATTTACATTCCTATAATCGGAAATATATAAGATTTGAAAATATATTAAAGAAATGTAAAGAAAAACAACCCTCTTACCTTCTTGCCCGGATATACAATCATTTTCCCACATGGTTTAGTAAAAATAAAGTGCTTTACACTTTTACTAAACTTTTAATGATCCTATAATCACCTTTTAACAAATCGGTAACCGAATTTAATGCCTAACAGTATATATAAAGGTTGATAAATCGCTCATATATACTTTATTATCTGCCTTATTGGGTGTCAAGATCGTAAATATATGCAAATACGCTCATTCTCCCTGTAAGAAGCATAATAAAATCGAAACGACAGCTCTCGAAGTATTATGTACATTTTCTGCCCCGTGAAGGGTCCGAGTTGCGATGATAAACTGACGGAAATGTTATTACCTTGTGACGTCGCCGGGCGACTTGTTCGACCTTCGAGAATCGATAAAAGAAATCATAAAAAAAATAGAGTTTGCTTGTTTTTTGTTTACAGATTTCATTGATTCTTTAATCCTGGATTTTATATGGAAGTTTTTGGGATTACATAAATTCAATTTCAATTACAAAATACGTACATAATTGATGATAAATAAATATCTATAAATTCTTCCCACTTATGCTTATTTTTGGTGTTGCTTTGCTGTTACAAAATACATCTCTTCGATTTCTTGTTTTTTTTTGGTAAGGTAATGAAAATATTCAACATGTATTAAAAGCCATTTAACGTTTTTTAATATCATTTCTTGGAGAAAAAACCCAGAACCCTTAGGAAATTGAACGCAAACCTTATCAAAATCCTGCTGGATGCTGGACTAACGCATGCTAAAATTAATTGAGGACCCTGGCCACCGCAAGGAAGATGCATTTGACTAATTACAAACGTATTACAGATGCAAGGCTGCCAGGATGGATTGCTGCAATGCCTTGCAAGACGCAGGATGCGGCAGACTTTGAGGACCCGACGTCTGCCTAAAATCTTAAATATACAACAATCAGAAAATATTAAAACTCGACATAAGCTCGATTTTGCTTAGATATACCAAAGTGTGTAGGTGTGTGGGAGTGCGGGGATGGGGTGTGTGAGTGCGAGTGTGCGTGTGCAAATTAATGTCTAAGCAAAATTTTGATATTTTATACATACCCGTAAGGCAGCGGACGGCATCTACTTCTTACTTATATACAAGATTCCAAACTTTCGCAGAGCCAAACCCAAAAATACATATACATATGCGAAGAACCCCCACACTTACTTATATTGTTCAAAGGTCCGTGTACATACGAATACATGCATATACACATTCTTAAATTTAAGCAATAGATGGCCGGACATGTGTATGCCCGTGTGCGTGTGTGTGTGTCCGAGTGTGTTTGTGTATGCGAGTGTGTTTGTATCCCAGTAAACGTCTAATTCTCTAAAATGTGAAATTTTACAATCGCCTAGCGTACATCTTTGCGTCCACTCACCACCACCGCCCACCCACCCATCCGACCGTCCGACCATCTAGCCATCCACTGACCCACCGACCATCTAACCGTCTAAGCACCCAGTAGCCACCCAGCCGCCCACACCGGCCGAAAGGAGCACTGAGAGAAAGGTCTATGTATCGAAAGGAAAAAGACTAGAAACCGAAATATTCTAACCAATAAACAGTTTATAAAATATTTTTGTATGTTTTATCAGATTTTTTACACATAAAACTATTCAAATAACATTTTTAAGATTAAATTTTCTTATTAAGCAGCTCAAGTTCAATAATATTTGCAGCCCTTCTGTCGATTTCTCTTCTGCTAACCTCAAGGATTGCGGAACCGGAATTTTGAAATATTATTTTCTCACAAGAATGGTTTTTTCTAAATAATATATTGTTTTTGAATGTCAACGTTCTTTATACTGTTAAAATAATGTAGATATAAAAGGTATTATTATAGCTCCTAAAACTTATGAGAACATTTATTTAATATTAATATCGATTGTATATTTTAATACAAAAGCAAGCATCCTTTCATTATTTCCATATTATATTAACCACCTAGATATTTCTTTTCGTGCAGCTCGAGAACCGTAGCCGTTGCTCCAGCCAACCTCCATCTACACATCCTCGATTCCGCTCCACTCCACGCCACGCCACGCCACTCCATCTCCATTCGAACCATCAAGTCGTCTATCCCAGCCGCGTGGCTTGACCACTCCTCCGCCTCCGCCTCCGCCTCCGCCTCCGCCTCGGCTTCGGCCTCGGCTTCGGCCTCGGTCTCGGCCAGGCCAGCAATCCTCTAACTTCGCCGCCATTCCTCCAGAGCCACCCACTCCGGTGGTCGTGGCAATTGCCCACGACGAGTCCGAGGTCCCCAAACGCGCCGGACTCCCACTCACGTATTTGCCGCCAACGTCCGCTTTTCCCGTCCATCCAAATCCACATATACATATACATACATACATCCCTCCAACCCCACACACACACACAGCCGCCCTCCTCCCACACACGCACACACACATTCACTCTTATCCTTTTCACATGTCGCAAGTCGTATGCAAACAACATTTTGCAGAAACAGTTCGTTCCTTGGTCTTCGTTTTATCTTCATGGCAGACCCTTACTTATTGTGGGGCCGGCTGACCAGCACCGTTGCCGTAGTCGTTGCCGTTGCCGTTGCTTTTGCCTTTGCCGTAGCCCCGTAGTCGTTGCCGTAGTTGCCACCACCACCCCGCCCACTGAACACCGGCCTCGTCCTTCTAATTCCCGCCCCTCGCCCCTTAGCCCCTGATAGCCTGATGTCCATGCTGGCCAGGACCGTTGACGTAGATGCTGTATACAGTTGGGGTTAAGATATTACAAACACTAATTTAGAGTATAAAGTGTTTACATTAAAAATAAAATAATAGGCACCTGAAAAAATGTATCTTAATTTGATTTAATCTTAAACGAGATCTCAAGTCTCAATTCATAAGTGTTATCGTTTCTAGACATAAGTTTTAATAGCTACGAAAACACAGCTTGGGAATTATTGCGCCAAAAAAGTAAGAAAGCCTTAATCCATTAAAATTTGACTTTTTCCTAGATATAACAAAGCTTAAATGATTCTGTTTTCAATATTTAAATGAATTATCTAAAGTATTTCCCTGATCAAGTTATATTAATTAACAAAGCATTTTATAAATGTAACTCCAAGTCTGTTTAATTATTTTTTCTAATACCAAAACAAAGGTAAGATGAAGATCTAAAGAAAAACTCACTAAACTTAATTAATTTTATTTAATTTTCTAACAAAATGAAAATACAAATCCAAGGAACTAATGTCCAGATTTAGTGGGACCATTTTATAGCATACTTTTTAGGGCTTACTTGGCAAGCAGTTGCTGATCCTGAACCTATACCTTTAGAAAGCCTTCAAAGAATTTTTTTCTATATTATAACAAATTTAATTTAATTAATTAATCAACTCCTCATTTGAATATTTAAATGAATTTCTATTATTGTGGCCGCAACTGTCTGTGTGTGCTACTAGAAAGCTTGGCTCTGCCTTCAGCTCGCCGCTGTAACGTCTAAGAGTGTGCGCCAGTATGTGTGTCGGCGGGGCTGGGAGCAGGGGCAATGGGCGGTGGTTCGGTGGCTAAAGGATGGCTCCAGCTCCTGCCCAGGCTCCTTCTACTTCCCCGGCCCGCTGCCCGCTGCCCGATGTCCGCTGTCCGCGCTGTCCGCCATCCGCCGGTCGGGCATGTGTTTGTGTAGATGTCCGCTTCAAAATTCGCATACACAGCAGTGGTCAACTATGGAAATTATCGATCGACTTGCCTTTGGCGCCAGGTGGTTGGGTGCTATGATGGAAAAGTGGTGACGAAGGCAGCGCCAGCAGGAGCCGGAGCCGGAGCAGAAGCAATCTCCGCTGCTCTTGCGGCGTGGGGGATGCCATACCCTTGCCCGTTTGTCCGTACTCAGGCCCGTACTACTCGTACTCGTACTCGTCCTCGTCCTCGTCCTCGTTCGATGCCCAGTCTAAATGGCAAGAACGCAGCGGCAGCTAAGAGATGCCCAAAAAGAAATTGCGGACATTTACATTATGTGTCCATGTATGAGTATGCCTGCTTGGACTTGGGGACCCGGAATACGGACGAAGGCCCAGAGCCTGCCAGAGCCCGGCATGTGAGGCGTACACACATGCGGCGGAATATACGTGAGCTTAGGAGTTGTCGTCGTCGAGATGTCCTCTGGTTGCTAGTCCAGACGAAGGGACCACGACCGCCCCCACTCCCGGGCAGCTTCTGCATCAAAGTGAAACTGGCTAATGGGACGGGCCCAAATTCGCAGAACGGTGGGAGCCATAACAACAAGGCAGAGATGTGCGAGCTCCGAGCTGTGAGATGTGAGATGTGAGCTGTGAGGAAACGAATGACTAACGAAGGAAATTGCTGATATTGTATGGAGCGAAAGTTGTGCATGTCTGGACACTGGACCGGACCCGGGACTCGGGACTCGGGGCTCTGGACTCAGGGACCAGGACTCAGGGCCGAGGACTCAGGACTCTGGTCTCTGGCAGCGGCGCGTTTTAGTTTTGACAGCAACACGGAGTCGACTGACCCCACTCACTCTGGCCAGGGATATATGCCATATATGTAAGGCCAACAGCGTCAGGAGAAAATTCAAATATACTCGAATACACAACGCACAGAGACATACACACGCACACAGGCGAACAATGCCAGATGTCCTGCCGTGTCCGGCATCTTTCCTTACTTCAGATTTCTATTTCCAGGACACCATCGCAAGCCGCCCCTCCCTTCGGCAGGCTGGCAGCACCGTAAGCAATTATGCATCCACAGCGGTTGGAAATGAAGGAGCGGCCATCCATGTACGAGAATATGTGGTCCTTGTCCTGGATGAAGACGGAACGATTGCTCCTGGCCATCCTGCGGATGCAAGTCTTTGCGAAAACGCATTCGCATTCCCATTCGCCGCTGTACATGCTCTTACACACACACAGCTTACACACTACACACTACACACACACACGCACACGCCTCTCCAATTAACGCGCAGGAGTCGCAAAACAATAGATATGCAATATCGCAAAATATTATAATAATAGTGCAGACTCTGCAAAAACAATAAAACTTGCTGGCGAGTCGAGTCTCAAGTGCAGATACCTGTAATTGCTGGACACATATGGGCATCAAATGTTACAATTATATCACATTTATTCGGCTCGAGTTGGTATTTATCAATAATATTTCAGAGTCGCCTCGGGGGAATTTTAGGAGCAGGCCTTTTGTAAAGTGACCAAATCCCTACACAATGAAGATGATTCCAAAGCATCTTGGCACTAATTATTCGCCCGAGAGTATTCTCCAAGATTCTTAAGTGAATAATTATAATGAAGTTCTGACTGCATATTTAATGGAACATCTTTATTAGATTTTTAATTTTTAAGGCTATTAGAAGTTACTAGAAAGGATCTGCAGAGGTAATTTAACCAAATTTATTCATAATATAAGGCGAGGAATGTTTACTTAATGATGTTTTACTTTAGAATCCGTTGATATTATTTATTTTTATCAGTATTAGTATATAATTTGAAAAGGTAAGAACCTTTATATTAATAACATAACATATGAACATTTTTCTAGAACTCTCAGGAAGTAAATTAATGAATATAATTATTATATAATTATAGAAATATTGAGAACTGTTTATAAAAATTTGATAAAATATAAAAGCAATTAAAAACCAGGTTGTTAAAAATTGGGAAAAAACCTACTAGAGTTTTTATGACCATACTATATTAAATTCTTTGAAGAATATAAACCACTGATAAATCATACCCCCAATAGTTTGAATAACTAATATATAAAAGCCAACAAACTAGTTCTAAGTAAACTATAGAACCCATAATAAAACCCCGATTCCCACATTTGTTCCAACTAGTTCGCTGGTTATTTATTCATCTCCGATGACTGGAGTATTACAGAACAATGTTCACCAATTAAGCCGTCAGAACTGCGCAAAAAGTGACCAAAAATTGGGGGTCAGAGGCAGAATTCTACGCTAAAAAAATTTCAGAGGCTGGTGGAAAAAACTGCGCTTTTTACGCGGCGTCAAAAACCAACAAACATCGAAAACACAAGCCCGAAAACACTTTTCCCGTCTATAGTCGCCTAATCGGCGACAGTATCGCATGGCATGCCACCGCAACAAGCCGAGATCTCCTCCGTTTTCCTACGCATCCACGACCCATTGCCCCCCATCCACGTCCACAGCCAAAGGCATAAAGAACTGCACGCCGGGTCCCGGGATGGTAGAAGCTGGTAGGAGCTGGCAACAAAAAAATGGTCAAGTGCATCAAGCTGCATGCCACCGGGCAAACAAGCAAGCGGTTTCCAACTGACTGCCTAATCCCCTTAAACGGCGCGTTTTTTTCGCAACGCCACTCAGCTTTCTGCACTTTCTGGGCCTGGGCCACTCTGCACTCTGCACTCTGCACTTGTTGGGCCCGCCCGAGTGCCGTTTTTGTTTCACCGCAATTTTGGCGCATTGGCAAAAGGTAACACTCAGGGAAAATTTAGTATAGAATAAAACTAGAAATTGGGCTTTCGGTTGAGATTTAGTCACTAATTTAATGTACTTCTTGAGAGACTAGAAAAAATATTAAAAAGAATGTTGCATAAAATTAAATTAAAGGTGACTATTATAGGAAGCAAATAAACCCATTCCTAAAAATTCTAGTTACAATTATGAGATATCTAAAACCAAAAAGGAAATCTAAATTATAGGTCTTCCTATGATCTGCATTAAGCCTTTTGAAGTCAACCCAAAAATAGTCAAAATATAAAATTGTAAGATGCGTAGCGCTCACTTCTTGCTCTGTAGATTATATATTTTTATCATCTATTCGTATAGCTACTTATATATTAAATATTTCTAAATGTTTTATACAAAATCATCAATACCTAAAAATCTAAACAAACTACATTGCAAAGTTAAAAGATTTTTATTTCTTTCTCTGCAGCCACGAACAGCGGAGAAGAGAAATGCCAACGGCTTGACCTTTGCACACACGGTTGCAGATTCTTTTTTGCGCGACTTCTCTTCTCGTATCAGTGGCGTCAACGGTATCACGGCAGTTGCCAACTTAATTTCCATATGGTGCAATTTTGATGGCTCCAGCCGTAATTCAATGCCATTCGCTTTTTTCCGTTGTTTGCAGCTCGTTCGCGATGGAGTGTCATATATGCAGGGAAAAAATCGGAGGCCGCCGCCACCAGCCAGCTGCCAGAAACAGGAACAGCCAAAAACCAGCACCTGACATTTAGGCAATACAGTCAATAAAGAAACGCACCTGAGGATCAAGCCAATTTTGCAGGAATTTTTTGGCAAAGTGAATACATATAAATGGAACTGCATTAAAAAATATGCAAGGAAATTTTGAGGTATTTTTTAATATTTATTTCAAGTATGTATTACATATTAAATAATGTACATATTAAAAGTGGGGATTTGGGAAGCTGCTTATGCTTTGGTTTTATTTTTAAACATACAAAAATAATTAACAATAGCTTGAGGACGATTGTACTTACAAGAAAAGTAGTAATTTAATGTTAAGTTCAATTTATCGTAATTTAAAAAATATTTATAAGACAGAAGTTCACAGCTATTCTCCTGGCTCTAAAATAGTCCAAAGCCTTATAAGTCTTCTTCAAACTTTGACTATAATTAAAATCAACTAGAAATGAAATCATTATCACCTAAATTAACTATAAGCATAGATATATTAATATCTTTCACCTATAACTAATTCACAGCTATTCTCCTGGCTCTAAAGTAGTCCAAAGCCTTTGAAATCTTCATCAAACTTTGAGTATAATTAATTAAAATCAACTTCCATTAAAATCATTATCACTTCGATTGACTTTAAGCAAATTTGAAAGCTAGAAAGAATCTTTCCCAGTAAGTGGAATGTACATATGTGTAATGACAGGTTAAATTGGCCCTTTGTCCCACTTGTTAGCCAAACTTCTGGGCCAGACTCCTTGTCTCAATGCTACTCTGAACTGCAAAGAAAAACTTTGCTCAAGCGTCTGGCATCAGTTAAATTCTTTTTTAAGACCTAAAGTTCACAAGGTCACAAAAATTTCGTGACTTGGCAATTTCTTTATGCAACTATTATTATAATGTGGAAGAAGAGCAGAGAGCTGAGAGCTGAAAGCTGAGGGAACATGTGCTGGGAATTATCCTAGCTCGGCTGAGAGAGGGGTGGCTGGTCTGAGTGGGTGTGATTAATATAAATCAGACAGGGAAAAACCTATATGAATGCCGTGCAAGCTGGGATTTTCTTGCCTCGAAATAAAAACAATGATATGGCCGAATTATTCAGATCCACATCAGCCTGGCGTCAGAGTTGGCGTCGGCGTCGGACGTCGTTTAGCGCCACGTGTAAGCTGTAAAACGCATAAGTATGTCAATTTTTAATTCTGCACTGAGCACTCTCTGGCCGGGAACACTACTGGCCTATATGAAGGTAACTAAACAAAAGCCTTTTGGGGCTGCGAAGCAGGAGCCGGGGGACGGGGGCTGGGGCAAATGGACTCACGCCTTTATCACCGGCCTCTAGTGTCCTGCGTAATAACCTTATTTTAGGACATTCGTAGGCTGTGCCAACCATCACAAATCTGTTGACCACTGCCCGGGCACGAACATATATAATGCCACCTCTCGCCACCAAGGGGTATCCAAAACTATGTGCGCGCCATTGTAACATATAATTTTGAATATACATATATAAAAGCCACCAGCTAGGCAGTACATACATACTAAAATATATATATATATTCAACCATACATATGTACAAAAGTAAAAGTTTAGTTATGTATGTGCGCATAATATATTCGTAATAACATTTTCGAAACCCGGCGTAAGCATTTTTCAGCCGTTTCATCCCTTTTCTGGACACTTAGGGGTTAAGGCTACAAAAGGTCCTGTCCACTCTACATCTGTATCCGCATCCTGTATCTGTATCTGTGTCCGCTGTACGTCCAGTGTGTGTGTGTGTGTGTGTAACACCTCGCGCCCCATCGCCCAGCCTCCGCAAACCGCATCTATCACAAAATTTCGACTGGCCGGCAAGGTCCCGGGAAGGTCCTGGAAAGGGTCCAGGTCCAGCCGAGTTCAGGCCTGTCCGGTTTTGGGTCCGGTTAAGTCCGTTACGGGCCTGTCCCGTACGACAGGCCTAGCGACACGGTTGACGGTCGACGGTCGCCGGTCGACGGCGATGTTCGACCCATTTCGACCCCCCGCCCAAACCGCACGCACTCTGAGCAATTATTAAACGAGTCTCTGGAACGTTAAATTCTGTCCACTTTGGAGGCGGACTACACAGGGAGAAATGCCCAGAAAATTAACTAAGACAGGGAAGGCATAGAAATCGTGGTGGATTTTTAAACAATTTATATAGTGTCCCAATGAAATTCACAGAACAATGGAAAATGTTTAAGGAGTTTGGGTTCTTAGTTTTTAATATGCATTGCCATTAGAACCTTATCTCAAGTTTTTAAATATATTAATTTATTATTTATTGTTTTTATTATTTATTTATTAAATTTTTAAACATTTTAGATTTTTTACTTAGAAACTGTCCTGACTATTTCTTATCCAGAAAAGCATACACAAAGGTTTAATAAATGTTTTTCCAGAATGTTTCATCAAAGAAAGGTGATTTTAATATAAAACCCTTTCCTAAATGTATTCTTACATAACCATACTGATAACAAAATACTTTATTTAAAAACTAATTTTTAAATATTTATAAAATGATCATGGATGTTAATTTTTGTATCATATCTTTGATTCTAGTACTATAAATTCAAACTTATTCACTGAATTAAGTCAAGGAAGTGTTTCAAAGACTCCCATTTCTTCAAATTCAAGCTTTCAAATATGTTTGTAGCTATTTTTCCACCTATTTATTTTGTTATTTCAATATTTGCAAGTATAGTGTTCACTTTTCTTCAAGTGCAGAACCATCTGCGGCACTACTCAAAAAGCGGGGGAGTGAGACTGACCGGCGATGAAAAATAGAAATCGCAAGAGTTTGTTTAACAACAAGTGAAGGGGTTTGTTTTTTATGCCGCCGCCGCCGTCGCTACACCCCCTCCATTCCTTCGACTAGGCTTAGTGCTTACATTTAGTATGCCATATAAGACCGTAAATACACACACTCTCACATGCACATAGGCATTTACATGTCAAGCCACATACTCCAGAGATACATACTTATCCGAATATATAGTATATATAGAGGTGTTTGTTGGTCTGTGTGCTTCGTGATTATAATAACGACTATAGAGGAATACAATGTTGGTCGTTAAAAAGTGCCAAAACTCATTAGATGCTGCCAGTTTACTATGGACAGTGCCGAAAACTAACCCTTGAAGTAGTCCTCGAGGACGCACCGAAGCTTGATACTCATGGATTTGGCAGTCAAGGGATTCCGATACATTTTTTAGCTGATATATACTGATTTATACTCTTTTTGTAAACCTCTCTAGAGGGATAATAAAAATATTTAGCAATATCTAAAGTTTCTAAAAATTTGCATTCTTAAAACTTCATTTTTAAAAAGGTTTTTAATTTTATATTGTTTCTCTTGATGAAAACCTTTGATATTGTTCTTGAAAATATATTGTAAAATACTTAAATTATAAAGGACATTAAATTCCATTCAATCAATGGATAGTTTAGTTTTAGAGTTTATTTTTTAAATTTTTTTCTTATTTGAAACCTACAAGAAGAAAACTTTTCCAAAGATTCCCCGAAAACAGGAAGCTCGGAAAATTCGGGATGCCATTTCCTTCTGTCTTGGTGATTTGTCAATGCTACAAACCGAAAAGTTTGACACTAATACCCGCCAGATAAATACCTTTGCGTTAAAACTTTATTTGCATGTCCTGCACGGTTAACAGCGGTGACGAAGACATCAAGTCATTTGTTAAGATTAGCTAAATACCCGCACGGCTGCTTAATATTCATATCCGGATATCCCGGCGTTCACGGGAACCCGTTCTCAAGGCAGGACAAGCAATTGCAGATTGCTGTAAGGAAGGATGCGAGGAGGACAACCGGTATTTTGATTGGAACCGAAAATTCCTCATGTACCAGCTCTCGGACCCTGGACTGTCATTTAACCGGACAGTGTGAATGGAAAGTAAAAACAGCTTCGCTTTGGGATATTTTATACGTCGTTTTCTCACGAAACCCGTGTCCTGTAACGGAATTTTCCAGCGCCTGATTTATTGACGATGGGACGAACGTTGACAGGGCTCGAGGTCCGGCGACCTTTAATCCAGTTTTCAGTTTTTCCATTGAGGCGCCGTGATATAAGTTCCGCTCTTACCACAGACAAGAATAAGGGTTACATAAACACACAACAAATCGGGCCATGTTCTCGAGGAGGCCATGCTTTCTCCAATGATTTGAATACTAAATAAAGAGTCCGCCTTTTTATATCCAAACACTAAATGTTTTATGAGATATGCATACGGGTTTTTATTTTATTGTTTGTAAAAATAAATAAGGTCAGGGTCAGCTTGATTCTTAGGAGAAATAAGAGTTGAGAAAAGCAGGAGTCTTGAGAAGATCCTGCTAATATTTATTCTGAGAGTTTAATGAATCAAAATAATTTCATTGTTCTGTCTTTTGAGTTTAAAGCGGATTTGCCTCGTTTTGTGAACATTGAAAACTATTAATTAACAAATTATTAAAGGATATATTAGCATACCTTTGCTTCTAGATTTAAGAAAAGAAGAGAAATACTATTATAAATATTTTATATTAAATAAAATCGAATATAGCCTGAAATTATATTATATTTTATACCTTTTCAGTCTTAAAGGCTAAGAAAAAACATATCTGATCTAAAAAACCTTTCGCATAAGCTCTGTTTGCGGTCAAGCCTTTATTAGGTCTTCTGGTAGAAGAAAAAACAAACCCTTTGCGTGTCAGAATGTGTGCAATATAATAGCACCTCGGCTGAAATCCGGTTTGAATTTTTCAAAAATCAAGTAGCTGCCGGGATGTCCCTCGAAAACAATGCGAATGCCAGAAAATTCGCTCGTCTTGTGGAATCCCTTCCTCATAAGCCTCTTATCACCGCACTTTCCACGTTTGATCAGCTCGACTTGTGTTAATAACGAGACAATTCTGACAATAAAGTGAAAACTTTATCGCGCACAATGACATATTCATTAGGATGTCCTTTCTCAGGATGACATCGGTCCGCAGGACTCAAAGGCATCAGAAAGCAGCCTTTCTGACTTACACGCGCTAATCAAAAGGGATGAATATCCTTCCGGCTCTTTTAAATCGTGGCTGCCAGATAAGTTGCTGTGGTAAATGCAATGGCATTTCTGTGAATGCTTTTGCTTTCACAACATCCTTCAGGTAGCCATCATAATATTGTATTAATCATGATAATTTTATGAACAAACCAGGCAAACACAACTTTTGCCATTCTTAGAATTTCACAGTTCAACTGGGAAAAATAATAGAGCATGAATTAGTTGTGCATTTCTTTGGTTATTTAATCTGATTTCAATTTAAAAGGAAAACAAATTTATTTACTATGCTTTTTATATAAAATAATGGTTATTAATGGCTAGCTCTTGAAGAATAATTTGCATTATCCCTTACTAAGTACTCAGCTTTGTCTTAAATCCTTACCTCTTAAATTAAAATATGGTATACAAATAATTTCTGCTCTTTACGCAGACTTTTAAATCAGAATTTTTCCAAGAATATCGCTTGAACGCGAACGAGTTAGTAAAACACAACGGCAAAGAGAGAAGGCTGATGACAAAGTCTCTGGTTCAGCTTTGATGTTCGCAAGGACAAAAGAAAAACAATGCACAGGGTAAAGAGAACAAACAAAAACTATTGAAACAAAAAAAGAACACTTTTTTCACCACAAGACACAATAAATTGCAATTTATATCAAAAGTTGTACTCATCATCATCATCCCGAGCCGAAATTATGAAGCGCAATATATACTTTGTACAAAAGTGCACAGATCTTTGTTGGTTTTGTAGCATATATATTAGGACATCGCAAGGGAACGAAGGAAAAAATCATTTCAACGGCAGAGTCTCCTTTTTAATACAAAACGTGAAAGCAGAGAATTCGACCTTTTAGCAGGAGAGAAAAAACCATTTAATAAGTTAATTATAAAAGAATATATAAGCAATTAAATGTATTTCAAATGTATTTTTAATAGTAGGTATTTAAATAGAAAAATGTTGGTTAAAGATTATACAAATTGTATAAGATTGGAGAACTAATAAATCACACTTATTTCTTAATTATTAAAAGTATAATTAGGTAGTACAGTCTTTTGTTATTAGTTGCCAACTAATTATATTTTTGAAGGCTTAACAAATCTATAAATATTTATTCTGGTGACCTAAAAGAAACCCAGCTAGCTACCAACTCCGCCTGGATTTTGCTAAAAGAATTTTAATGGGTTTGCAATGCACAGAGAGTTGGTTCCCCCCATTGAAGGCTCCTCTCATTTCCATTGATCCACGCTGCTGGACGTTGAGATTCGTGCCGGATGGCTGGCGAAGAATGGTGGGTCCTCCGTTCGGTTCCGCGACTTAATCTTGCGCGATCGTTTTCCATCAAAGGGTTCCTGCTCACATGGAACTAATCTGATTGTAATTGAGGCATGCTAGAGCACGAGAAGGAGACGGAGAAGGAGGACGAGGATGCGGATGCCACAGCGGCTGAACACGCAAAATGCAGAAGGTTCGCTTCGATCTCGTAAAGGTAACTTGGTAGCCAATTATTCAAACGCGAGGATAAGAAAGCAAATAAATTGACTTCAGCCTGCCATGGGCTTTAGGCGGGAATCAAAAATGCATAAGTGTATATATCGTATATAATTTTGTTTAATTTTTACCTTACAAGAATATTGTGAATATTGTGATTATTCCAAAAATGTTGTCGAATGCGATCCACATTAAGCTCACGCAAATTCCTCCACCATCGGTGCGGATGTGGTATCCGATATTGGCAGCTTCATCCTTTAATCTCGATGGGTAATTGCGTAGCCGTTGCTGCCATTGTCAGTCATATGTTTAAAGGATGTCAATCAATCTGCGCTTCATTTTGGGCACTTAGGTATATTGAACTTATATCGGGGGGGATTATAAATAAAATAATATAAGATCTCTTTTAGAGAAATGAATAGAAATTATATTAAAGGAACTTCACACAAAATTAAAGTACTCATAAAATCGGGAAAAATTAATTTTATTTAATTTGCGAACAATTTGGTCCTGGAATCGTTATGCAAAATTAAAAACTTTTCATCACATATCAGTTTTAAGACCCATTCCTTTCGTTTATCGAAAGAGAGTTGAATAGCATTAATTAGGTATAAAAATCTATTGTTAAAATAGCCCAACTTCAAGGTAATTACAATTTAAATACTTATAATGGAATGAAATAGCTTATATTCTAGATTTGGATTTTATATTCTCGTTTTTAGGGATTCAAATTAATTTATCTTTGCTAAAGCCACTTAATATTATTATACTTAACAATATTAAATTCAAATAAATGGCTGTACAACAGATTCAACTATAGAAAAAAACAATACAAACTTTAGTGAAACCTGTGTGTGGATACCCACTTATTTCGGGCACTTGTGTGTGTGCCTGCCTCGCTCTCAGTACCGCGATCGGTTGCAATCGTGCGGGTTACGAGGCGACACAATATTGACAGCGGCTGGAGCGGATCCGTCGATATGCCCAGGGGGGGATTGGTTCGGTTTTAAGTAATTTAATCCTCGCCCAGAACCAGAATGCCACGAAGATGTCCACCGATCGCTGCGTTGCGCTGCTCTGCTCTGCGCCGAGCACATGCAATGCGAGTGCGAATGCGAAATGCGAAATACGAAATGCGAAAACATGCATACTCGTCGTCGTACAGTGCGGATCACGGCTGGCAGGCCGGCCGGATGGTCGACATGGATGCCGATCCCGATGCCGATGCCTGGGAGCACTGTCAGTCGCCTAATCATCGTAATAATTCGCCTCAACTTCAGCCGATGGCAGCGGCAATGGGAAGCCAAGCGGAAATTACCAACACGCAATATTTAATTTTTCCAAAAGGCGAACCAATAATTCGTCTTCATGCCGCTGCTGCTCCCGCTGCCACCGCTGCCACTGCCTTTGCCGCCGCCGCTGCCGTGGCGGTTGCTGGTGCCATTTTTTTCGTGTTCGGCTTGACCGATGCCTCCGAAAACGCTTCTAGAAGAAGGAGAAACTCATTAACGCATCGCCCTGATGCCAGGACCTGAAGCCAGACTGCTGACCTCCATCCAGGCCGGCGGTATCAATGGTCGTGGTCATCTCTGCATATGTCGATCCAAGTTTTGCCAACTCACAGTCTAGGCACTTTTTGAAGCCACTTGAGATTCTCTGCACATGCACTTAACATCTAAAAAAACAAATGACCAATTTATAATAATTATAATCGATTTAATATACGATAAGAATGTTTTCATTTTCACCTTCAATTTTTTTTTTTGCTTCCAATTTTTAGAAGAATTGAGAAATCAAAATAAACTCATTCATTCTGGTATCTCAGAAACGGAACTCACGGTTAAATTTGTACTATTTCCTGTCAATCAAACTAACTAAATAGAAGTCTATTTAGATTCTACAAGAGCTAATATGGAGATTTCCGCTTTCGAACTAAGTCTGTGCCCAATATTATTTCAAGGGAATTTGCATATTAGATAACTAAATTTGTAAACAAATCTTTGATTTAATTTTATTCCCTAAATATTGAATATTTCGCAAAATTCGGGTAATATAATTGAATGTTTACCCCTTCTATTAACTTTTCATACGCATTCGAAGTGTAAATTTTAAAAAATAAGAAAACAATTCAAAAAAAATGTCAATATTAAATCGAGTTTAATAAAAAAACAAATTTTGTATACATCTCGTTTTTTATTATACTCGATTTAATATTAAAATATTTTTTGGAAAGAAAGTACATCTATGCCTTTCTCATAAACCCATACCCCATTTATTAATCAGAATGGTTTTTATGTGATAAATGTGATTTATCAGTAAAAAAATGCAGTGAATAAATATCTTACAGTTTTCTTCCTATGTTATCTATAAATAAATAAATTAAAGAAAAAAAAACGTTCACTCATTCATTTCCTTAATATAATTATGAGAAAGTGACATCAAATCGGTACGGACTGAAACTCAATTGAAAATGTGTGCCAAAAGTGTGTCAATCACATCGTATATTTGTTATTGGAAAGTGTACTCTTTTTTATCATACTTTTAAACACTTTCTTAATTGATTTGAAATCTACGCCATTTATTAGAAAACCATCATAAGTTAGTAGAACATTTCCATAGTTCCCTACATACTTTTTAAATTAATTTTGTGTGCAGATATTTTTTAAGGAAAACTTGAATAAGTTTCTAGAGATTTGAAAAAAGGGCCCCGTTCTATACTGCCAACTTGATAATATTTGTAAAGAAGTCACTGAGTACCAGGTAGAATTAGAGCATTCGTCAGTAAAGATTTTCCTGTTGATAAAGAAAGTGTTGGGAACTCCAGCTCACTTACCAACCCAACATTGTTACTTCTTAATTTTTGCAGTGTACCAAATTGCCCCACACTCCATTTCCAAATAGCTGAAAGAGTAATAAGCAAACGCAATTACGGATTTTGAGAGATTGACACTTTAAAGTTTATTTTTCGTTTGTTAATAAATATTTATTCGCTTCGTTATTAATTAGTTTATATGCTTACTAAGAGTTACGGAGATTACAGCAGTACGAAAACAAATCGATTGGAATGGCTGGCGAACGTGCCAAATAATTAAGCTACTTAACACAATTAGTATTCGTTATTATACGTGTAGATGGATTTAATTTGGTTTTCAAACAAGTCGCCACACGGTCGATATCCCTAGTTAATACTAGCTATAGTACGCCGATCTATTAATACCTGTTGCGTTGATATTAATGCGTTAATTGATAAATGCAAATAGTATTTGCCTTGCGAAATGAATCGTGTTCATGAATACTAAGGTGGCTATTAACAATCAAAGTGGAGGTATTTACACTATGGCCTAACGACTAAGAACTAAGAACTGGGCCTGAACCTGGGCCTGGGCCTCTACTGCTCGGCATCGCTGGACCCGCTGCTCTTGTCCGGAGTGTGCGATCTGCTGGAGGCCTTGGAGGCGCAGGACCTCACCGACAAGTCCTCCGGCTCGCTGTCACAGTAGCTTTCGTTGGATGCCTCGCTGTGGGCCAGCGGGCTGAGGCGCTTCATCAGGGCCTCGTTGAAGGGATATGTCTCTAGGTCGGGCTCCGAGGAGCTCGCGGTGACCGCCGCATGGGGATTGTAGAGGGGCACACCTCCCGCTCCGCCGGGCTGCATGGAGGCTGCGGCCGCTGCGAAGGCCAGGAAGTTGAGGCTGGCGTTGAAGAGCTTGCACCAGTCCAGCAGGGCGGCTCCCTGGTTGTCGCCCTCCGGGGGAGTGGTGTTGCTGCCACTGCTGGAGCCGATGGCAGCGCCCATGGGTGGCGGCGGTGGTGGTGCTATCACAGGCGCTAGATCCGCGGGAGTCGGAAAGGGAGCTGGCAGTAGAGTGGGCACTGGCACTGTCGTGGTATCCGGAGCAAACATGGGCGTCTTGGCCTGCTCCGTCTGCAGAGCAGCCTGGGTGTTGGCATCCAAGGCATTGTTGTTCTTGTCGTTGACCTGCTCCGGCTGGCTGGCTCGCTTGGCCGGATCCTTGGCCCAGTTCTTCACACTCAGCAGGGGCTGGCCATTCTTGGCGTAGTCCTCCGAAGCCAACAGCACCTTGTTCTCCTCCTCCGCTGTCTTGGGTGCGGCGTGTGCCTCCACTGGGGTGACTTCCACTGCCTGCGGAGGAGGGGCCAGCTTGGAGTTGAGCAGCGCCAGCAGGTTCAGCTGATGCAGCATGTTGTTGGAGTAGTCCATCACGCCGACATTGCTCTGCTGCATCATCTCCGGATGCAGGCCGTTCTTCTTCACGAACTCCACCAGGCTCAGCTTCTCGAGCAGGCTCTCGCCCTGCCCTGGGTAGTCTCCTGCGGGGTAGGGCAGCGATCCGAAGCCCAGCTCCTCGTAGTTCGGCGGCAGGCCCACGAACTTGGGCGGCAGCTGGAGCTGCAGCTCGAACTTGGCCCGCTTCTCGGGCGGGGCGTCCACCAGGCCCAGGTGATCCGGTCCCAGCTGGCGGCACATGAAGCGCAGCTTCTGCTCGTTCTTGCACCAGCCCCGCAGCGTGGACTCCGGCACTCCGATGTCGCGGGAAACACTGGCCTTCGTCTCGCCGTTGTGGATGCGCTGGATGGCGCGCACTTTGTCGTTGGGCGTGAGGTTCCGCAGCGGACGCTTGCCGCGCGTGCTCATCCGGATGTTCATGTGCTGGTAGGCGGAGATATCCATGGCGAGCTGGGGTGATCGGAGCGCGGTTACGGTTACGGATACGGATACGGATGCGAGTGCGATTGCGATTGCGAATGCGAATGCGAATTCGGTTGCGGATGCGACCACCGGTGTGCACTCCTCGAAATCGCAGAAGGATGTAATTCTGAGTCCGATTCCGCGACGCGCCACAGCGAATTTCCGAATCCACGAGATGAGCCGACGCGTCTGCGGCGAAGAGAACGCTGGACGGACGCGAACCCGTTTGCAGCCAATCCAGTGACAGGCGGGCTCTCTCGCCACCACTTGTTACTCGGCGACTGACGCGCCTGCTCTCTTCCAGGACGCTCTCTGCGGGCGGCGCTCTCTTAACAGGACATCTGGCGTGGAGAGCGGGCCTTCGCGGCCCTCTTCGCGAACGGGACTCGGGATGGGTGAGTGTGAGTGAGTGTGGAGTGGATGCACATTTCCAAATTGTCTCCGGGTTGTAGGCCTTCTCCTGCACGTGCCCCAGTGTGTGTGTGTGAGTGTGTGCCCGTGTTTATATAGAAACCAGTTATTTACCTCCCATAAACACTCGCGAGAGTGTGCCAGAGTGTGTGTGTTTGGTCAACCTTTTCGCATGTGCGTGAGCGAATCTGATATGACTTGGATTTGGATTTGGATTTGGACTCGAACTCGGACTTGGTCTTGGTCTTGGTCGCGGCAGTGGCTGCACTTTTGGGTCGCGAATATTTTTGCAATAACACAATTTCACTTAGGACTATTTGTATTCCGTATTTGCTCTAATTTCGTTATTACTCTTCGGTCAATATTGGTTTTGGTAAGAGTTTGAGGCTGGTCCGTCCGTCTTTCACCCTGCAAATAAATGCTACTATTTTCAAATCAATTTACATTTATGTTTATAAAGACTTACCTTTATTGTTTTATATTTATCCTGCTGTAGGGTATTGTAATTTCTAAATTGAAGTTTTTCAACTTGCAGTAAATAAGGTATTTTCGACACTATAAAGTTAAAGTTAAAGTTAAAGTTAAAGTTTTATTTTTAAGTAAAGGCACATAATTGTTGTCTACTATTTTCGTTCAAAATCAATCGACTATATCCCATAACTCCCATTGAAACGAGCGAGGAATATTCGCAAATCTTCCTTGTTAAAATTATACGACTATATCTTATAGATAAGATACGCCGAAATTGCAAAGATACAAAGGCTTCCGAAAGTTTGCTTTATTTTAAAATTATTCAGACTTAACGACAGAACGATTAACTTTTATAAAATAGTGATAGTTTGCCTAAAATCTGTCACTCGGTTTTACGCGTCTTTTAAACTGCGAGAAGAGGGTTCCAGGCGGCCAAAAAGAAACTCTTAATTTGTTTTTGTATTTTAAGTGTGCCTTTACAACATTTAAGTAATTGTTCTTTATTACTTAAGTCGTTCAATTTAATAGTTTCGGAGACAGAGCAGCCTTGGTCAGGTGCGCGGTCGGGTACGAAGTCGATTTTCCTGTGTATGATTCATATATTTACTAAATATTCCTATACCTTAAACAAAAAATTTTTATCATTATACATAACTACTCGCTTTTAATTAAATTATTTGAGATCATTTCATATAAGGAGGAAATTATTTTGTGATCCACTGACCAGAGAACGAGCGCTATTATTGAAATGCTCCACAGATTGGAATGCTGATGGCGAAAAATTTATTAAAGTAGCCACAAGGACATTGCTGAAGATAAATCCAGAGTTGTAATATCAATATAATGGTAATATATTTATCATTGGCTTTCTTTATTGTAAAAATCCTTCCTTGTGAGTAAAATTTCATAGGATTTCTCAAAACTGATAACTGTTCAATGATAAGCACTGATTTGCTTATATTTTTAAATGGGCGCTCTAAAGTTGGTCAAGTTAGCAGGACCACGCCAGGATAAATTCGATTTTTAGTAACGTAACTCTATCGATATTTCGTGGAACTATCGTCAAATTACAGATACCGTTGCTCAGATAGCCGGGGGTTTCCCCACTCCCACAAATATAATGCTAAACAAAAAACTCTTTAAAGGCATAACAAAAATCCTTCAATTAATATATATATATTTAAGAATTAAAAAACGCCTTCCCAAAACAAAGGCCTTTCTCTACCTGGCCTAGTATGCCAGGTAATATAATATAATAATAATAGGAATATTATATTAAAGAAATATCCACCAACCCATATTGTTTATTTTTCAAATAAAATTAATTCCATGTTACTTTTTAATACTTTTTTTATTGTGTTATTAAAAGACACATTTTAGAAAGTAAGTAGCCTTTAGTATTTATGTTTGATTTACACATATTTAAATAAATTTTCTATTAACTATAATTTATTAGATTACACCTACATGTATTGATTAATTTCCGTGTTGTCGTATATTATAACTATTTTATTATATGTTATTAAACAATTGTTATTTGTCCTTGAACTTAAATAAATTTGTTTGTAAAATAATACAAAATTATTGTTCCTCAACAATTAAAAATGTACAAAGGTGTGTGTTGCAAGCTAATTGAAATACAATTATTATTATTATTAAGGCTTGGTGTATATAATAAATAAGGGCAAATTATATTTAAATTGGCTAATTAATTGCTTGGTAAAAATTAAAAATATTACAAATCACAAGTGTAGTGCCGTTGAAACACAAGAATTGAATATTTCTGTAATCTTCTATATACTTGCTGTATAAATATGAGGGAACGGTATTTATTTTAAGTCTCAATTTATACATACATACAAATTTAAATATATACATAACCTATGTTGGCAGTCCGTCTGCCCTTACAGTTTGTACACACACTTTATTGTTATTATGTACATAATTTGTTTCAGTCGAAGGCTTATTAAACTAATTCTGAACGCATACGTCAAATGCACATACCGATATATCTGTATTTATCTTATTATATGCTACATGCCTTACACCTTAAAGGTAAATAAAACCAGATAACTGTTGGGGGACATTTTGGTAAATACTTGCATTAATGGTAAGCAATTGTTTATAAACAATTGTGTGTGTATTTAAATTGGAGTGTAATTAAAATTAACAATTACAAAAGGAAAACGTACAAAACTTTAAATGCATTTTCATGGTTTTGAGCAAGTTAACAAAAGTCAGATGGAAGTGGACTTTAAGGGGCTCTTCCTTGTGTCATTTTAAGCAAAACTAATACAATACAATTATTTAAAACTTATTAATCGTAGAATTAAAATTCGATTATAGATCACTGTGAACTTGCTTGAATAAAATTAGAAAACAATTAAATGTAGTGGAATTGATCGTGTCGATAACTGAGTGAATATGTTGATTCCATTTGCTAAAACTTTGCTGGTGAGTATATTTTATGGGAATTTATCAACAATCATGAATATATGCACGAACTTTTTATGTAACACCCCTTTAGCTTAAGTCTAGTTTATCATTAGCAACAATTGTTAATAGCTTATAGATAATGATCCCATTTGCCCAATGCAACGACCTCCCTCCTCGTCGAAGGTGGCCAAAGTCAATCGAGACAGCTTATTGCATAACACTCCATTTCCATTATTCTGAATAGGATTTGGCTCTGAAAGGAGGAAAATATGAAAATTAACACGTATACTAATATAAGGATTATTTACAAAAATAAAATAGTTTTCCCTGATGGTTTGAAATGAAACAGCTTACTTATATTTTGGTAGAATCGTCATCACTCCATAAACTCCACAACTTTAACATATCCAAGTCTTATTTTAATTTTCATAAACTAATTATTCAGGCAATCTATTAAGAAAATATGTAAAATCTTGACTTACCATCGTGAAAAGGTTCTTGAGTATTCCCCTCCTGCTTTTTGTTTCGTATTTGATCCGTAAAATGTGATATAAGTGCGTCTATCATGGCAGCTTGCTTTGAAAATATTTGCATTAGTTTCGAGACCTGTATTCCGTTCTCAACAGCATCGAACTGCAAGAAAATAGTATTTTTCATAACTATGTTCAGTATGGGGGATGAGCCCAAATACCTGAAGAAATATACAAGTCAGACACTCGGGATCATCACTGGCACTTGGCTTGGCGTAATCCCAAGATAAGTCCTCATATCGCAAGCCCAGCAAGAGAGTCTAAAGAGGGAATTAAAGAGTATTTCAGGATATTATATATTATTATTATTATATTACTTACGCATTCATATGGATCTATGATAAAGACTCCCTTTTCATTAACTGCTACTAAGACCTCCATATCCTTTTGGTTGACCAAGGCCATTATACCCCTAACAGGCTGCTCTATTTGTCCATGGAAGTAGGCGGCTCTGAAAAATGATTTAATAGGAATATATATTGATTTAATATATAGTTTTGATTTCTTACCCATAGAATGGAAGTGCCCAGCAAAATTCCAGATATTTCCTCATTAATTTCCGAGTTGTAGCTGTCTGTGGAACCCGCTTGAACTGCTCCAGCAGCTTAACCTCCGCAGAATTCTTCTGGCTTATTGGCAGCCACAACCAGGTCGAGCTCTTGGCAACATGTGGTGGCAAGAATCTAGCTTGGTTTTCCCTTTATTATAACAAAGAATATAAATTAAATGAGTTTATTAATAAATATACTTTTTAACTTACCGAAAGAAGCCTATTGTGTGGGTATGCGAGTTATAGGGCCCAAGTTCGATTCGGGCCTGTATCCCACCCAACATGAGTGAGTGCACTGGCTCCATAATATATCTACCCGTTAAGACATTGTTTCTGGCCTCCTCATAAAGAAGCTCTAGGATTCGATGATCCCTAAAAAATATATAATCTCTTAATATATATTTCTTAAGAAAAATAAGAAACATCTTTATAAAATTCTTAATAATTATTATTAAAAAGAAATAATGGCTTTACTTGATCTTTTCCTCGTCTCTTTTGGAGAAGAAAACATTCCTCTTCAACACTATCATGGGCTCATCGAACTTTCGATCACTGGGACTGCTGTTGCTGAACTTCTGGAGCAGATTAGGCCACGCCACCCTCACTATATAGGGGCAGTGATGGGCCTTCAGCTGCATTTCCAGTAAAGCACTTGTCATCCACAAGCCAAAGACGCTCTGGGCCAGCAGCTTGTTGGATATGCCCAGCTCCTCGCAACCCAGAGCAGCGGCCAGCATGACCTGCGAGGGACACTGGGAAGTGCCCTCGATCTCCATGTGAACCGCCACGCGGGACATAAGATACACGCAAGTGGGGATTACCTACAAGGGGAAGAAATTATAAGTAAAGATTGTAGTTTAAAAATTTATAGTTTTATTACATTTTGAAGAGCACGAGTGAGGTTGGAAGCTGCCTTGCCAGCATTTGCGAAATTGGAAGTTGAGCTGGTGGCCATGACGCGCTTTTGGATTGCAGGGTTGGATTGGGCATCGTTGCCATTGTTGCATTTGTGGTGGCCAGGCATGAATGAGGAGTTGGTTAACACACCTGAAATTATTTCAGGGAATGAAGTTTATACATATAAAAGCAGAGAGCAAAGGACCCTTACCAGAGGGGCTTCTCAGGTCAGACAGGGGACAAAGTGCACTTGCGTTGTTCATCATATTGGCGCCCATGTCGCCGAGTCCCCCGAGACATGGAGCATTCGAGGAGGCAGCCATGGCCGATGAGACCTGTGCCGGCGACAGACAATCGCCCTCGTTCTGCCCCGTGCTGACCACACTGGAGACGCTGGCTGAGGAGGCAAAGGTGCTGCCCACCGCCGTCTGGATCTGGGCGGTGGTCACCACACGGTGAACGGTGTACATGATCGGGGGAACGGGCATGGAGCCCAGGGACACTGGCGTCTGCTGGTCGCACGTGACCACACCGGAGCTATTCTGATGGGTCTGAGTGGCTGCCACGCGACCACTGCCGCTGGCGCTGGGGAAGATCGCACAGTTGTCGAAGGCATCTGGCGGATCGGCGACCTGCGAGGCCTGTAATTGCGGCAACTGATGGATTGGTTCTGGGTGGCTCATCTGGTGGTTGTGCTGGAGCGATTGCTGGATGTGGAGAAAGTTGGCCTGATGCTGCTGCTGCTGCTGCTGCTGTTGCTGGTGTTGTTGGTGTTGCTGGTGTTGCTGGTGCTGCTGATGGAGCTGATGTTGCTGGTGTTGTTGATGTTGTTGCTGCTGCTGCTGCTGCTGCTGCTGATGTTGCATGTGCTGTTGCGGTTGGTGTCCCTGGTGCTGCGGCATTCCTGCTGCTGCGGCATTGTTGGCTATATAGTAATCATCGCGGCACTTGACATCCGTGGTGTTGTAATATAAATGCGATCTGGAAAAAGGGTTCCCCAAATTAGTTCATTATCCCAATTGCAAATAATTATAGGCTACTCACTCGTAGTCCTGAGTAGTTAGCTTCTTCCGGTTATACTGCAAAGTTCCGAGCGGAACTGTCATTATGTTGATATAGTTCCCTGCGTTGGCAGTACTCTTGCTGCATTGGCCACTGTTGCTGCAGACCGATCCCGCATAGGGACTGCTCATGCCGCTATTCCCGCCCAGCGATTTGTTGTTCCCGCTGCGCGGCACAAGATCCTTGGAGGTGTATCCTCCCGACTGCGATTGACTGGAGCCGCAGGCCGCGTACTCCTGCTGCCCCGCATTCATCCCATAGTTGATTTTGTTCGACGAGTGCTGTGGAATTGAGGACGTCGACGTCTGCTGCATGGCACTCCGGCAGTAATAATGATTTGGCTCCATGTTCTTGAAAATAATAAATGGGGGAACTATTCAAAATGGGGGGAAAAAATACATTTCTTACTTGAAATCTCAATATTTAAATGTAATAAACAAATTTTTTATAAAGTTTTCATTGGCATGATTTCAAATAAACAATATTTAACATTAAAAAATACCTTATTAATAATATATTTCATTTTTCTGTCAATCAATTGTAGTTTAATATTAAATACAAATCAAGAACTCATAGCAGATAATTTAATTCTCAAAATTCCGTATAAAAAATTCTATTATAATTTTTAAACCATAAACCATGAGAACAGGGCTGCCACAGAAATCGTTGTAGAATACAAATATATTAAAAAGGCTGTCAAGAAGTATGCTACAAATAGTTACAACTTACAAAATGATGAATTTACAATGAATTTGGGAAAACAACTTTTTTATTGCATACTTTCGGGAACCTTTTCAATTGTTATTAAATAGTATACAGTTACTACTGTTTCACACATTATATTTTATGTTTACTAAAAATAAGTATCAAATGAGTAAATTCAAATTTAATTTTAAAGAAAAAATATATTCTTATGTTCTTTTGATTTAACTTACCGATTTTACAAGTGCATTGTGGACTTAGTACTAACAAATAATTTCAATTGCTGTCATCACCGCCTTATTTTTTATTTGAGCAAAATAGAGAGCCCTCATTTTATCTGGCAGTTGTGATAAGTTCACAAAAGTCCATCATAATCGAAGACTTTGTTTTTTAATGGCCTATCTGAAATATTAAGGGTTTTTCATGAATATAATAAAAGCTAAGAATTACAAACAATTATTAGGAAGTTTTTAAAAAGTCATTTTTAAATTGATTTTTAAATTAATAAAACAACAAATTATTGAAATTGTTCAAGTTTAACTAGGCAATAAAACCTTTTATTTGCTACTGATTAGAATATATTTTAGACTTTAGAACATGGCCCATAAATGGTCATAAATAAACACAAAACAAAAAGGACTCAGTCCTCTGCTGAAATTGTAGATTTATGTATATCACTGCAAACGCATTTTTAAATACTTGTTCTCGAGTTATGTCCTTTATTTAAGAATTTAGTTAAATAGGAAAATTCATCTAATGGTTTTAGTATTTGAAATCAGGTACATTAGGGGGTATACATATGTACATACATACATTCATCCGCGTACATACGACACGAACATCTGTACTTATGAATATATTTTCATGTGCGTCACTGTAACTTTAAATGCTGCCCGGAGGAAGTATGTCAGCGGATGCATAACTTTTATTTTATAATTGGAGGCACGTCAACATTATATGTTAATTTTCTTCACATGGCACGGGGGCAAGAAAAGAAAAAAAAAGAGTCCTCCGTCCTTAATCAATACAGGCTTTCATATGTATGCTTGCACACATACACACACTTACGGACACACGCACGCACACACACACACGAATCCTTCTAACTGGGTGGGACTTTGAAGGCCATAGTTTTTCACCGAGCCATCGCCGCCTTTCCAACTCAATTAAAGTGCCTGCGAACGGCTGAATCTGGCAAGGAAGCACTCCGAAGCTGGCCAGGTGTGTCTACATATCTGCGGGCGACCCTCACGCACTCGGTTTTGTGGCGTTGAAAAAATTTGTTACACGGACTTTGCCCGAAAGATACATTTTCCGTGGTATTGTCTTTGGGTTGCTGCGGGACTTCCGTAGGCCTCCTCCTCGGCTTTGTTTGCTTTCTTTCTTTCCCGTATATGTATGCCTTTATTTTCACATATTCCGATATTGGCCTAGGCGAATGGGTGGACTTTTTACTGAAGCGATGCCATATATATCGAACGATGACGAGAACTTGGCGAACTTTTTAGTACACAAAATGCCAAAACAGGCGACTTAGCACCAAAATATCTACTTATACAACACCACTTTCGAACACAGCCAACCGAGGTAAACAAACACATGCAAACTCGGGCTCCGCGCACGGCGCATGCGCCCCAAAATCGCTGCCTGCTTGAGATTTTGCCCAGCAACCGGTCTATCGTTAATCGGGGGATATTCCACCGTTACGAAAATCAATATCCCGCTTTACCGCTATTTGATATGAATCAAAAAAATCAAATTTCTCATTTTATTTTATTTAATCAGCTTGTACAATTACAATTCTTTATGTTTTCTGGTTTTTAAAGTATTTAAAACACTTTCTTTATATATGAACATTTAGCTTGCAATTTATTTGTGATACTTTTGAAGCTGCGGTGCTGATAACTTGACCTTTCCGGGTATATTCCTGGCCAGGGACTCTTCCTTAATGCTTTTCAGCAAGTCCTTCTCGCGAGTATTGCAGCCCTTTTCCTTGGCAAAGATATTGAGAGCTAGTTTGGCAGCCTTTCCTCTTTTTCCGGTGCCGGGAGTGAGCTTTACTTTGAACCTTAAGCAAAAAATATAATAAATAATAATAATTTAAGATCAATAAGGCTTCCGACTTACTTGTAGTTCTGCAGGGCCTGATAGGGAGCCACCACTGGTATGGCAAAGAGGAGTTCATCTCCCTCATGGGGCTGACCCGTCAGACTGTTCAGTATATCCACATCCCCGCCCACGGGCACCTCATCAGCATCCTCCAATTCAACGGGGTTTTTGGGAGCTGAATTCTTTGCAGGCTTCAGTGCATCCTCTTTAATCGCCGCAGTCTTTTCCACCACCTTTTCACTGCTGGACTGCGGTTTTTCCTTGCCGGAAGACTTAAGGATCATCATTCGGATTTCCCGCTCCTCATCGTCCTGATCCTTGTACTTCTGCTTCATTTTCTTCAACTTTCCCTTCTGGCCCCTCTTGACCTGGGAAGGATTTTTGGGTTCCGCGTCCACAGCCGGAGCGGCTTCCTGCTTGGCAGCTTCCTGCTTAGCAGCCCGTGCCTTGTCTTCCTTTGTCTTTTTGGCACTAACTTGCTTCTTGCGACTGGGACCAGCCAAAATGATGGTTGTCTCCTCATCGGCAGGCTTGCTACTACTCAGCAACTTATCAATGACGTTGGCCTTGTCTTCGTTCTCGGCGTTCTCGCCATTCAAGGAATTGGCTCTCACTGTGATGCGACCCGTGTCGTGTTCGATCTTCACTTCGGTGTTGGGAAAAGCGGAGGTATCCACATTGGAGCTTGGCTCCGAAACACTCGCAATGGGATTTTCTTCGGTATCTTCGTCCTCCGACAAGAGATCGTGCGTAACCTCGGGTTCCTCGGGTTTGAAATCCTGCTCGCTCGCATCATCATCCAAGGTGCGCACCTTGCGCTCTCCCAGATGTCGCTCTATGAAACTGTCCTCCAGCTTGAAGAGTAAACTCAGGCCCATGGTGAGGTGACAGGACGGCAGGAAGTTCTTCTTGCCTCGAATCATAAAGCTACCCGTGGCCAAATACTCTCCGGTTGGTGCGGTTTTGCTCACTTGGTCGCTGGTCACCCAATAAGAGTTGGTTACCACCTTGGCATCCCAGGCCACGCTGTAGGAAATGGCCATGGATCCGGCCTCTAGCAAGGTCTTGGGGGGAATCTCTTCGCCTGTGGGATTTTGTATGATGACACTCGAGGCGCCCTGAATCTCGGCATGCACATAGATGTCCTTGGGACGCATGTACCTCTTAACTATAAGCTCATTCTGCTGCGCATCTCGGCCGCCGATAACCAAATAATTCTCAGAGCTAATAAACCAATAGAACTTTTCGAACCAGAACACTTTTCGGGCCTTGACTATATTCGATATAGTTCGGACTTCCTTGAGCGTTTGTTGCGTTTTCCGCTCAGCTGATTTCAGAGCCTTTTGGGAGGCATCCACCGTTTTCTTTTCCTTCTGAGCTGCCGAACGCTTCATGTCGTAATAGCGACGTGCATTGGCCCAAGCAGACAGAGCCAGATCGACATCCACAACAGTCACCTCTGGTTTTTCCTCGTCGTCCTCCTCATTGTTCTCATAGGGATCGCTCAGCATCAGGGATATGTGGTTCGTCTCGAGCTTCAGCTGCTTAATGGAACTGGCCACGGCATCGCCATTGGCCTGTGCCTCCTTCACCAGCTCGTGGATATCCGGCCAGGACAATTGGCTGGCAATGGCGGACTGAACGGCTCGAATTGCATTATCCACCAGACTTTGATTGGACGTGATTAGCTCTGCCTTCTTTCTGTCCACATCCTGGACCTTGGTCAACTCTTCCAGACGCTTGGCGTGGTCATTCTTGACATTGGACAGCTTCTTCAAGGCCTCACGTTCCTGGTGGAGGGTCTTCATGTCGATCTTCTGGGATTCCTGCGTCGAGTAGAACTCATCAACGGCTTCCATGAACGACTCGAACTGGGCATTTTCGAACTCCTTGAACTGGACAAACAGGTACGGATGAAACTCGATGTTGCGGAAGAAGAACTCCACCTTGCCATTCTCTGCAGGCTTTTCTTCTTTTATTTGAATGATGTAGCCCTTGGTTTTTCCGCTGTTTCCCTCAACTATGAGGTCGTGAGCGCTCTAAAAGTGAAGAAAAGTTTATGAAGATAAGATATGTAACTTAGATAAGCCAAGTTTGTACCAACCTTTACAGCCTGCTGCAGAATGGGCAGATCATTGACCATATCAAATGGCTTTTGCTCTATTTTCGCCTGATTCTTCTTCTTTTGCTTTTTGCCGGCCTTCTCCGACTTCTCCTCCTCTCCAGGTGTCTCAGGCGCCACCTCCTTGACGATCACCCGGTTGTCCAGGCCATGTGACACCAAAATATGCTCTATTACCGCTGGACCACAGTCCAAATTGGGCATTAGAACCTGCCGCAAGTAGTCGCCGTTCTTGGCATTTTCCAGCAGTTCAACAACCGCCTCCGGCTGCAGTTCCTCCGTGGCCTGTTTAGCCCGTTCCACGGGATATTTCTCACGCATGGCAAAGCGCAGATTCTCGCCCTCCGTGTGCGGACGCAGGATATAGAGTGTGGTCAGCTCGTAGTCGGTCAAAATCAGATTACCGCGATCGTACAGCTCCAGAATAACGTGGTAGGCGGCATCGCCTGTGCCGAACTGGAAGTCCACAATACGATCGCCGCCCAACTGCTGGATCTTCTCCAAGCGCTTGTTCTTCAGATGCTTCCGCAGCTTCATGCTGAACCCCGACGGGGCCATATTCTTGGGCCATTCGAAGCGGGTGGTGTGGAATCTGGTGCCGGACTCAATCAGCAGCGTGACCTTTTCGACTGCTCCGGTTCCCTGCATCCGGAACAGATACGTCTTGTTGTCCACGTCATAGATCTGATTCACTCGCCAGCCAACCAACCTGAATGGAAACAATACTTATACATTTATCCCTTGAATATAGACAAGGTATTTCACCACGTACTTTTGCAGTTCGGCGACTCCGCAGATTATATCAAAGGTATTGAAACGTGTCTTCATGGCGGTAGTTGACGATGTCAACACGGGCAGCGGCAGTCACAGTCTTAAGTTAACAATATATTTTATAATTAAGTGTTAACAAACTCGCTATCTAAGATAGACAAGTAAATAAATTTAACTAGAACAAGAATAAATGAAAACAAGTTGTATTATTCGCACAGCAAAACTAATTAGTGTGACCACACGATACAAAATACTTCCCGGCCCCCCAAGAAATACCAAAACCTACCTTTTCAGTTTGGCGAAGTACCTTGAAAATACCATTAGAACAATGCTTATAAATGCTTTGAAGGAGCTTACATTTTAATTAAAATACCTTAAAAATGTGATTTTGTCTCTACTACATACAATTTATAAAATAATACATATTTAGTTATTAAATTTTTATATTCCATACTGAAATACCATACATTTCTTTAAATGTACCAGTATATACCACAAAACTACATTTAATAAAATACCATAATGTATTTAAAATACCATAGACGGTCACCCTGCCTCCAATGCCATATGTTCAGGTCGCGGTGCCATATCTATATCCATTATCACCGCAACATTCGAGAAGTGATAGTTAGAAACGTAATTATTTCACAAGATTATGTCTGCTGATGGACCTGTTGTCAACGTACACGTGCTGTTCTTTGCCAAGTCCCGCGAGTTAGCCCAAACTCCCAGATCGGAAGTGGATGTGCCCGCCCAGATCGTGGCATCGGAACTGCTGGAGCAACTAGTGGCTAGATTTGACCTCACCTCCATCCGGGACAACTTGATTTTGGCCCACAACGAAACGTACATTGAGAATCTGAGCGATAAGATCCACTTCAAGGAGGGAGACGAGCTGGCCATCATTCCGCCTCTGAGTGGAGGCTAACCCTATCGCCATGGATCACGTTAAGCTGGTTGAGGACCCCATTGACATCGCCCACATCCACCAATTGCTAGCCGACGAGGGCTGTGGAGCCTCATCGGTTTTTGTGGGCACCACGCGCGATAACTTCCAGGGCAAAAAGGTGGGACTCCTATCTCGTCTAGGTATCAATCAGGGCAGTTGATTAATGCTTACACTTTGAACATTATCAGGTGGTGTCATTGGCGTACGAGGCCTACGATAACATGGCCCTTAAGGAGATGAACAAAATATGCACGGATCTCCGCTCCAAGTGGCCAGAGCTTAGGCACATAGTTGTATATCACCGACTGGGAACTGTACCCGTTTGCGAGGCCAGTGTAGTCATAGCCGCTTCGTCACCACACCGATCCGAGGCCCTGGAATCCGTCTCGTTTGCCATCGATCAGCTAAAGACCCGGGTGCCCATCTGGAAGAAGGAGATCTACGAGGGCGAGCACAACAGCGAGTGGAAGGAGAACAAAGAGTCGTTCAGGCCCAGTAAGAACCAGTAATTAGCTACTATGACATGTATTCCTTTGTTTATTATTTGTACCTACAAACACTTTTTTAAATACAATTAGCTAGCAATGATTTTTTATGTTTTCCCCCTGTGCATGCTCGTACCTTTCAGAAAAGTCAGTAAGTAATTTCAACTACTTGGCCTGCCCCTGCAAGGTCGAGGAGTCACCTGACGAGGTTCCCCCACAAAAGCTGGTGCAAATTAGAGTTAATGATGCCGAGTTGGCCAAGCGCGTAGAGTGTTTTGTCAACATGAAGCGGGCCGAAATAAACTCACAGAACGTAATTGACTTCAAGGCCTCATCGGCATTAGATACACATAAAGACCTGGGCGATTCCTGCGCTCGGACGCAGAGCTCCATAGTAAAGCAGGAACAGTCAAATTGTCATTTAAAAGGTGGGTGAAAGCCTTTATTACTATAATCAGTGTATAATCAATTGTTCAAACAATTTACCACAGTGCGGCGTGTCAACAATCGGTGTGGACCCCAGCAAATGGCGTTCCGACCCAACTACGAGCTCGAGCTGAACAAACTAATGGGATCGCGTGACTTGGGAACTGACCCATCCACTGAAAGGAAAAAAACGCTGTATAATTCACGTTTACAAACAATTGAATTATACATGGGCCTGGCGACCACTAACAGCGAAGAAAGCATTTTTAGACGTATCAAAAACGTGGAGGACCGCATCCTACAGCTAGAGGCCATATCCCCGGAGTACAGGCACTTTGTAAATATTCGGCGCCCCCATCCATTTCCATTCTATAAATATTTAAATCTATTTCCAGACCAATCTCGAGCCGTCGTCGTCGTCGTCGTTGTTGTTGGAACCGCAGCACCCGAAAAAGATGCGAAAGAAATCATATTCTGCCCAGGAACTGGGCGCGTTCATCCAAAAACTTAAGGATGGCGGCGGGTGATATTTGATGACTTATAAATATACATTTAAAATAAATACCAAATGTCGTTGCTTGGTTTTTAAATGAAGTAAAAATTTATTTCAACATTTCAACTATTTGTAATAGTTATTTTAAATGCATAAATGAGGGTGAAATAATTCAAAAAATTGGTTGTTGGTTTGTTTAAAACTAAGGAATATGAATTAAGCGTGGCTGCTGATTTGTTTTTGTTTGTTGGTTTTTCTTTTTAATGTTTTTTATTTCGTTCATCGGTCGTCAAGCTTCATAGATTACGCCCGAAAATCTAAAGGTTATTCGTTAACCGGAGCTGCTTACTAATTATGTAATACGTGAAAATGTTAAACCTTATTCTTCATGCGCCCCCTTCCTAGGACAGAGTGGGGAACTGAGCTTCATCGTCGACCTTCAGGGGCTTCTGTCCCGAGCGGCGCTTCTCTCCGATTCTGTTGTTGTTGTCCTGCCTGTCATAACCGTTGCTGGCGCCCGAGTTGAAGCGCTGGCCGCCACCACGAGGACCATCGTTGCGGTAGCCTCCCTCGCGGGGTCCATCGTTGCGATAACCTCCTTCGCGTGGCCCGTCGTTGCGATAACCTCCTTCGCGTGGCCCGTCGTTACGGTAGCCTCCCTCGCGGGGTCCATCGTTGCGATAACCTCCCTCGCGAGGTCCGTCGTTGCGGTATCCTCCTTCGCGAGGTCCGTCGTTGCGGAAGCCCTCACCACGAGGACCAGCTCCCGGACGTGGTCCCTTGCGGAAGCCACCGGCCTTGCGACCATCATTGAAGTTGAACTGAATGTCGACGATGCGCTGAAGACGACCAACGCGCTGCGGATACAGGGACGGATCGTACTCCAACTCATCCTCGCTGTTGCTCTCCTTCTTCTTGGTTAAGACGACCATCTTTTTCCATTCGGGGTTTTCGACACCTTCGCCAACCTTGCGCAAGTTCCAGTTGGGCTTGGCACGCTGATCCCTTAGAGCCTTCCACTCATCGAGGGTCATCTGCTTGGACTCGTCCTCCTCCGCAACGACAGCGGGATCAGCAGACGTTTCGTTAGCCGAGTCCTCTTTTTCCGCCTGCGGTGCCGATTCCCCGGTCTTCTGATCCTCAATGTCCTGCTTCGGAGATCCCCAATTGTGGGCACCGCCGCCTTCGCGCTTATCGATGGACTTGACGCCTGAAAAAGTGGGGTGAAAATAGGGAATTTATTAACAAAAGGTTGCTTATTGAGAGAGTTTATTCTTGACTGTATTTTGCAATAAGAAAAACTTATAAAGGCAAATTAAGTAAAGATGCAGTCTTCTTTTCTAGCAATATTCTTTGAGAATTTATTAAGACTAAATATAAAATAATAAAAACCTTTTTAATACCGACGTCAAGTGCATAAAATAAATATTAATAAAATGGCAAATAATAGCAAATACTCTTATCACGAGAAATTAATGCTTCAGTCAGGGATTTGTAGATTTACATTGAAGATTGTTCAGTCTAGGGATCATTGGGTTAAAATAAGTATCAAAGTACTTCGATTTACAATCTTAAAGGGACAAAAACCTTATTGTAAAGAGTTGTCCTCTTGATATAATGCTAAAGTAATTTGTAATCCTGCTATGTTTGTTCTACTTTGTTTTGAAGTATTTCAGAGCCAAGAATCACGTGGAGAACTGAGCACTGTATTTTGAGCAATTCGTAATCTTGTTGCCAAGTGTTGTGCTCTCTTTCTCATTTGCAGCATACCGCCATTGCAGGTGGATTGTTTCTCTCTGAGAAACTAAATTTACAAATACTAAATCTTGCAAAATAATTGTTCAAAGATTAAGAAAACTAGTTAGGTTTAACGAACATGCTGTATGAAACAGCTGAAACTAAAGAATAAATTATGAATTATTCAATCAAATCGAGATTTTCAAGTTAATAGAATTTCTATTTTCGAATTTTCTGGACTCGCAGACTGGCAAAGTCACGTGTGAATCGAGTGCGGTAGCAAGCATTTGTAATCTTGTTACCAAGTGTCCGTAGTGCTCTCTTTTTTTTTTCTACAATTTGAGGCAAGCCGCCATTGCAGGTTAATGTTTTGCTTTGAGTACGCTTAAAAGGCCATTTGACGCAATAGAGACGCAGGCAATCAAGTAATGTAAACACGAGAGAACAAAGGCAGAGTCTTGGGTGGGGTGTAATTACCGGTTTTATCGGATCCAGACTGGCGATCGAACTCGCGCTTGCCGAATTTCTCGCCGGCGCGGAAGCGTGGTGGTCCCCTGTTATCACGATTGTTGAACTGGCGTTGCGGCAGCTCGTTGCCAAACTCCCCAGCATCCCGGTTGCCGCCAAAGCTGCGCTGCTGATTGTTGTTGTTGCTGTGGTTGTTCCTGGCGTTGAAGTTTCTCTCACCGTTTCCAGCAGGAGCGGCAGCGTTCCTCGGAGGCGGACCCGCCTTGCCTCCCTTCACTGGACTGCCGCTGCCGGCGCCCTTGGTAACGGCATTATTTGCCTTCTTGGCCGCCGCAGCACCCACCGGCTTATTCTCCTTCTCCGGCTTGCTCTTCGGCGCCTTGGGAGCCGATGGCTCCGGTTTCTTGGGCGGCGCAGCGGCTACGGCTGCGACAGGAATCTGTGGCGGGGCATCGTCGTCCATGAACAAAAGCTCGTAGCGGTTATTGCCTGAATTGTCCATATTGTGAATGGTCTGCGGGTGACAAGTAAGCTGATTTATGATTATTTTCTCGGTGGGAGTGCGCGTCTCTAATCGCACATGGCCGGCTGGGATCGGTCGTAACGAAAATCGGTTGAAGTTTGCAAAAACGCGGAGACAAATTACGCACCTCGCCGGAAACGAAAGAAAGAAAATCGATAGTGCATTCGATGACCTGCGAATCGAATGAAATCGACCGATAACCCTTAGTATTTTTTTCACTACGCCAGTGTTGCCAGGGGATGAGCGGCAGAAAAATATAGATTTTGCGCGCAAAAAAAAAGCTAAAACAAGCTAAATATTTAAAAACAAGCTACTCTAAAATGATTAATTTTTATTAAATTTGGTATTAATTCGTCGATTTCGAAATTTTCTCCCTTATTAAATAATGCGAATATTTTTTTAAAGGCATGAGGCAGTTTGGAGACGGCAATCCTCTTGCCTGCGAAGCCCGTAATTTAAAAAATAATTAAAAATAAAAATTTGAAGTCTTAATTTCTTAATTTCTGCTTAATTGCTCATAAGTAAATCAAGACTCGATTATATAGTGGATTGTCAAAAAAAAAATTAATTAGTGTAACAAAAACATCGATAGTCGCCAGAAAACGCGGTTTCTTCATTTCTATTAATTTAATGTAATTAAAAACTTTAAGAAATTTTATAATTTTAAAAGGGCTTTTTAGATTATTTTAGCTTTTTTTGCTCAGAATCTAGCTTATTTGGACGATTACCAACACTGCTCGAAATGGAACGGTGAGAATGGAGTTGGGTGACCTTTTATGGTATTTTAAATACCTGATGGTAATTTCTGAATCCAAAATCTGACAAAAAGTATTATTTTTCTGATATATACTGGCTAGTTTGCTGAACCATAACATGCTAATTATTTTTCAAACTGATATTCCGAATCCTAACATTGCCACAATTTAAAATGAGATATTTACCGATTATTTGAAGATGGTGGCAAGTCTGGATTTTTTAGGGAGAAATCCCGACTGTTTGGTATTTTTTTAGGAGGAAAGCCAATTTCTCGTCTGGCTACACTGCAAAAATATCTGACATCTGTTTCTTTGATGCGTTGCCATCGAAATTCTCTGTCCTCTTCGGCCTAAATGCAAGTAACAAATTCAAGTTAGCGCAAATTCCCCTTGTAATTTTGTAAGCGAATCCGGCGCAAATTGGCGCTTTTGCGTATGCGTGAAAGGAGACGGAGCCGCGGAGCAGAGTAGCAGCGAAGGGAGACGACGAGAAGAAGGAGGGACTGGGATCTTGGAGTGGCTGGCCATTGGATTGGGTGCACGAGCACGAGCGAGCCTCTTCTAGTAATCGCAATTGGTAAAGGGGCCGTCGCGTTTGCGTTTCGCCGGTGAGTCTAAAATAAGATAGTACGAGTCCCCGATATAGAGTAAGTTATTCATAAGGCTAATTTAAGTGCGTGCCCGCTCGTGTGCCTGCGAGTGGTTTTCTCACATGAACACGGGCCGGGACCCATGCAAAAACAAAAAAATCAATAACACGCTCGTTGGCGACATGCAGTTTTATGTTTCCTTTTTGTTTTTGGGAGCTCTGCTTAGAGTTTACGGTTTTTTTACGCTTCCATGCGCTGATGCGGAATTACCTTGACCTCAGAAATGGCAGTGAACTGCGATTGAAATCGCAAATACCATTTCCGGCGACGAATTTCTTAGAGAAAAAGGCTTTCAAAGCCATATCCGAAATTCATGATGTCATTTCCTGACGTCGTTTTCACTCCTTTTTCGGATTTTTGTCGCATACAAATCGACGGTTCCATTATAATCAGGTCATATAGGCAATAATAGGCCTCGTTTTGTTTTTACCTGCATATGTTGGCTTTGGATTGTTATCCGACTTTCGGGGGTTGTTGTTGTCGCCACCCCTTCTCGCAAGTAATGCAGTCCTAACTGTTATTTTTACACCCTCTACCATATATGGTAAAGGTATATCCAAAACGAAGAAAAAAACAATAGATGTCTGAAATTGGGAACTCGATTAAAATGCGCATAAAGTTGAGGCTCCACACTGTAAGAAGAGATCTCTTCCGAAAGATTGTATTCCGTATTTTTTTTTTAAACAAAAAAAAAAAATTGGGACGAAGCTAAGTCAGCATTTTATTGGAAAACCAATGTCGCAGTGCCGGCAATTTGGTTTTTTTTTTTTGAAGCTGCAATTTGTGTTATTTTGAAATTTGTGTACAAAGTTTGAAAAACATAAATAAAACTTCAATTAAATTAAGTATTAATTTGAATACCTAGTGGTTTCGATGAAATATAAAATATCTTATAAAAAGTTCCCAGAGAACTTTTAACAAATAAACCTCTTTGATGTTTGGGAAGAGGTTTAAACTTTTTTATTGAAGTTTTCAATCACATCATACCTTAGGAATCGACGCCTGACAGAATATTTTGAAGAAAAGCCACATAAGGTAATAATCGTACGCTTTCTTAAGACTAAAACTTTAAGCTATAAAAAGGCATGTCGATTCGACAAATGTTATGTTCACATTGAGAAAATATGTAATTGGATCAATTTCGGGTTGAGGACATACTTCTTCGGTTGGCATTTTTGAATGCTTGCTTCGGTTTTTTGCCACACAAATGTAATCTCAACATGTCAGCGATTGTGTGCTGATCTCCGCTTTAAATTAAAGACATACACTGCATACACTTCTCAAGACAAATTCCCAATTCCCCTTTAAAAAATTGTACGCTTCTGCATTCACTTAAATCTAAAAAGAACTATCAGCCCCAATTGCTTTGGATAAAGCAATTATAATAATTGAAACATCTTTCATATGAGTAGTCGATTTTTATAGAGATGTAAATACATTTCGTGTGTATATAATATTCGAATGTTAGCTTTACTATTTTAAAGCTGCATTATTTTCTATAATTGAACACATTTTTTGTAAGCAATGTGCCCTGTAATGTGTTCATTAAAGAGCTTCCAATCCTTACTGCTCTCCGATCGATGTGAAATTCAACAAATTGGCAGAAATCTTTATATTCTTTGTTGATAATATATGTTTACTTTTTTTTTTATCGGAACGAATTGAGTTCCTTGGTGACTCTTGGTCTTAGTCGGCTGATTCAATTCACATGAATCAAGTCGCGACTATTAAGCCAAAGCACGCAAGATCTTGTATTTTTGTTTTCAAAATTAAAAATCTAATTAGAGTAAGATTTTAGAAGTCTCTTAGCGATATCCATCGAATTGGAATCGTTGGTATTTCTACCCTTCTTATCATATCCTAATAATTTTTTTTTTGTACTTAATTAATTATAATTTAATTATTGTAAGTATTGATTGTTAAACAACAAGAAAGAGTGCCTATTTTATGGTCAATTTAGTGACATCACTATAAGTATGTATGTATGTATATAGGCAATGATTTTTGCAAAGTAATCATTGTCTAATTTTTGCGTAATTTTTGGGAATTATTAAAAGGGATTATGCGCTTTCATGAACTGAATCGTGCGGGGAGTCACACAAGTCTACATACAAACGCTCTTATTTTGATCACTTATAGTTATATAGTTGATGCTAATACCAATGTATACATTCCTCTTAACGAGTGATCTAAGAGCTGTGAGTACTTTTATTAATACTCCCGCATAAGTTCCTATATTTGCGGCAGTTTGACTCCCACAACCTCCCGCTCTTTGAAAAGTCAATGCTTCTATTATCCAATTGCTGTTGATGCTGACTTTGTTTGTATTTAAACCGAATACAATGGCTGGACTAGAGCTAAGTTTGCTCTCTCTTTTTCATAAATTTAGTGCATGTGACATATAAATATATTAGGAATTCTAAATAGAATTTCTCGCCAACATATAATGTAAATATTATATGCTTTTATGGTGGCTTCAGATGTTTACCATTTATATGTGATTCTTGGCAATGACCATACCTTACATATTCGATTTTCGACAACTGCTTTCTTGTTTCCTGTTAGCTTAAGAAATATAGTGCATACATAATTATTGTCTTAGATGAATAGAAAAAAAAACGAATAATATTTTTAAGAGTAATTTTGGCTTGCTACCTGTATAAATTTTATATAAAAGCTTTTTTTCCTTCAATTTTATAGCCACTCAATAGCTGAAATCAATCAAATCACTCAAATTAGTATCAGTTGATACGAATAACCCAATCGAAACAAACAGTGTTAGTTAACTGCGAGCCACATGCACACCGACTAATGTTTATAGGTATCACGACCACAAGATGGATACCAAGAACATTGCACCCAATAAGCCCATAGATGGGACAAAATTTCTTGAGATGTTGACAACAGTGTCATTGGACGATGTGCTCCGGTTCGAGTTCCGCCAGAATCCGTCGCAGAAGTGGGGATGCATGGTGTACCGCCATGAGGACGGCCGGAAGTACCATTGCAATTCCTGCAATGTTGTGCAATTCGGGGACAAGAACCTGTTCAGCCACCTCAGTGGCAAGAAACACAACGCACTCCTGATCAGTATTCCGCAGATGCAAATCAGAATCAAGCCAAACGGTGCTCCCAACAACAAAATCAACTCTCCTTCCGTTTCGAAAAATCCGAATGCTTCCAACACTAATAAGGTTCAGAACAAGAATGATAACAACGTGGCCAAGCCAGCAGGTGGAAATGCAGCCGCTAAGGCTCAACCCTCACCGAAGAATGTTTCTAATGCAAGTGGAAATGCACAAAAGAAAGCTACCCCAAATGCGGCTGCTGGTGGTGGTAATAACCAAGCCAACAAGACTGCTCAGAGTCCGGGGATGAAAAAGGGGCCCAACTTGGGAACTTCGAATGCTAATAAGAATTCAGCAGGTTCGAATAATCCAGGGCAAAAGGCACAAACGCAGGCTAAACCCCAGGGTCAGGCACAGAAGCCGCAGGGCCAGGCACAGAAGGCACCAGCCCAGACACAGAAGCCACAGACTCAGACACAGAAGGCACAGGCTCAGACACAGAAGCCACAGGGTCAGTCCCAGAAGCCGCAGTCTCAGACACAGACCCAGAAGCAGCAGCCGCAGCAGAAGCCACAGGCTCAACAAAAAGCACCACAGGATCAAGCCAAGTCACAGGCTCAACAGAAAACTCCACAGGATCAAGCCAAGCCCCAGGGTCAACAGAAAACCCAGCAAGCCCAGAATGGGCAGCCATCGAATGCAAAGAATAATCCAAACATAGTGAAAAATCCGCTTGCCACCAAGATTTCCTGTGTTCCGCTTGCAAAACTACTCAGTCCCACACCAGAGCCTGAGTCAGACGGTGGCAACGACGAAGTCATCGTCATTGAGGAGGATCAGCCAGCGGGGGGTAATAAGAACTTGGCAGGTCCAAGTCCCAAGAGCAATAAACCCAATCAAACTGGTCCAAATCAAGGGGCTCCCAAGCAACCTCCGGCCAATCAAACAGGTCCCAGACACAATCAAGCTCTTCTGAAAACCCCTGTCTCCAACCAGGCAGGAACACGAAACATAGTGCCCATACAGAGAGTGCCCAGCAAGAATGCCGTGGCTCCCGTTCGTCCCAATGCCGAGAAGGTAGTCACACCTTCCTATGGCGGAGCAACGATTCCGCGGGTAACTCCCTCCTATCCTTCCAAGCCAGCCAGAAGCGATGGCGCCACCTTTGAGTCCAAGTCGCATCAGGACGAGATAATGGGGCTCGTGGGAGTTGAGTACGTTCTGAAGATAGTGAGGAGCCTGTCGGATCAGCACATCCGCTACCTATGTTGCTTGTGCGACATCACCTCGACGGAGCAGGCGATGCACAACCATTTGCTGGGATACAACCACCGTCTGAAGTATTTCGACAAGCATTATCCGACTGCCATGCGTCAGTATCGCCAGTTTATGTCCAATGTGCCGGAGAGCGATGTCTGCAAGATAATGATGCCCATTTTCGACAAGCTGGCCATGGCCATTGAGACGCACCATGGCCGAAAGGCATCCTTCCAGTGCTACGAGCACTTTTTCACCAAAGACCGCCAGACTCTGATCTCGAAGGCCTTCAATCGCTGGCATGCCTCGGAGAAGGTGGGTCCTTCGTTCACGCATGTCGTAGACTCCCTGGAGGTGGATGAGTTGATAAAGAGTGCTCGAAACAACATACAGGCCGTGATGAACATGGAGAACCCCAATCCCTACATCTGTCCCACCTACGAGACACCGCCAGCCTCGAACTATATGGGCTACCAGAACATGCCCGTGCAGAGCAATGTCACCTCGAATACCCTGGACGATGAGACGCACAAGCGAATGGTCGAGAACTTCCTCCGTGACACTAGACACTCTTCGTCGGGTGACAACCAAAAGTCCCGAGGCTCGAAGCGCCCTCGGTCCGTTTCGCCTGAACAAAGGAAGCGACAGCAGGGATCCAATCCCATGAAGAACAAGCTGTGGAATGTCGAGCGCTGGTCAGTGTCCCCGCTACGGGATGGGGACATATGGCAGGCCTACCGGCACATGGTCGATATGAAGGTTCGTGAGCTGAACACCTCCTTTGAGACGTACAAGTCCGACCCGGAGCAGCATCCCAACTACCAGGGCGAATGGCAAATGTTCTGGAAGCGCCGCAAGGACGAGCTCATCCTCTCTGGGGTAAATCACCGCTCGTACAATTTCCAAAACGAATGGATTCACTTCTTCAATAATCGCCTCGAGGAGCTGTACGACCAGGACATTGAGAATATCAAAGTGAAATGCCGCGAAAGGTTGTGCCTACCGATGACCAACAACGAGCTAAGCAATAAGAAGTATCATGTCAATGTCACGGAGACGGCTTCGGCTCCTGTAATGAACAACCCACCAGTGGCTAATAAGGAGCCGGTAGAGAAAATGGTGGTCGATGAGGAGCCTCCACCGAATGTGATCCACGTCCTGCGCCTCTTGACTGCCCTGGAAGATTACCTTGGCAGTTTGGGTCCCTTTATTACCGAAATGCTGGCCAAGGCCCTGCAGGTCCAGAAACTTTATCCCGAGAAAATCCATACCCTAACCCTAACCTCTGAGAATTGTGCCATCTTGGAGACGGCCAAGGAAAAGTTTACTGGCCTCTTGATCTCGCAGATTTATGATCCCACCAAGGAGCGGGCCCTAAAGAAGGCCATCAGTGACACGGAACTCTTGCTGCAAGTGGCCAGCAAGTACAACAGCCCCAAAGACAGCGCCGCCGCACTGGCATCGCCGCAAATTGTGAACAGAATTCAGCAAAACGTCGAAAAGCCGTTGGATAAAACTGAATTGGCGGCCAAGTTGGCTTCCTCGTTGGTGTCCCAGGGCAAGACATCCATCAATCGCGAGGAACTGCAGAAAATCCTGCAAGTTTACAACCTAATTGAGCAGAAGAAGCGCCAGGATGTGGTGATACCAAACGACTCTGGAATTAATCTTTCCACTCACTCTGATAACAATCTTTCTACTAACTCTGGTAACCATCGCCCCAGCAACTCGGGAAATCATCTTTCCAGCAACTCGGGAAATAATCTCCCCACTAACTCTGGAAACCATCTCGCCAGAAACTCTGGGAATTATCCCAGGAATTACTCTGGCAACTCGGTGGCCCCCGCACGTGCGGCTCCCCTGCTGGCTAACCCCATTACCAATGACAACTTGTTGACACAACACTCGGCTAGAAATTTAAATGTCGCGAACAATGCGAGCAATGCGACCAGCATGTACACTGGTCAAAACTACTCCTCGAATGTGGCTCGCTTTAACAATCAAAACACTAACAATATACCCAACACCGCAAGCGGATTTGGATTTGGTTCCGGCGTGTCGTCATCGTCGTATCAGAGCAGTCAGTTCGGCACTGGGACACCGACGGCGATCAATCCTAGCAGCAGCGTTTTGCGCAACAACATAGTCAGTTCATCGCTTTTCAACTTCAATACCAATTTGAATCCTTCATACAACAACAACACCAACAACAGCAACACTAGCCGGAGGAATTTCTAAATGATAATGAATAGCTTAAAAAAACACCTAGAGTTATGAACGAACACCCAATGAAGTTAACTTCTTTCAATTCATGATGTAATCACACCATTTCCATCTCACATCCCACATCTACATATACATTGACGATCTGTAAAACATTTGAACAATGTAATGTAAATAAACACACTTCATAATTCATGAACTCTGTCTCCAATCATTCAAACATGCATACCCAGTTCGTAGATCAAAATATACATACCCACATTATTCTACAATATTAAAATATCTGTTTTTTTTTTATGTTAAAATATATTTTTGGTATACCCAAATTTTTTCAGTGAAAGTAATAGCTTGAAACTGCATGAGAAAACAACGAAATTAGGCATATATAACCAGATAGTCCCTGTGGGAGCTTATAGATATAGGAATGTGATTTTTACCGAAAATATACAGTCATCTTAATGGTGGTAATTGAGTGAGATTGCCAAGGTAACACTACATTATCCTTAAAAGCAAAAAAAAAAAAAAAACCTATGATCAATTGGTCTGGTTCTATTATTCATTATAATTCACATTTCATTATCTTTCAAAAGAAAAAATAAAACCTATGATCAATTGGTCTGGTCCTTTTATTCCAAATTCAGAAATATTCAGAACATTTTCCAACACTAAAATTACGCGAGTCACCTGCCAATGATTTTTAACGAAATTATACAGTCATTTTGTAAAATGACATTTCATTATGTTAAAAACAAAAAATGAAAATAATAACCTATGATCAATTGGTCTGGTCCTATTATTCCAAATTCAAAAATAATTCAGAACATTTTCCAACATTAAAATAATTACATGTCTAGATCGAGTCGCCTGCCAATTAAGAATACATATTTTTTATTAGAACCTAAACAAAAGCAAGCTTCCTTTTTAAAAGTATCAAAATATATTACTAATAAATATATAACCAACAAAATAAATGTATTTAAAATTTTAATTTAAGATAAAACTGTATTTTTAATAAGAAGAAGGCCTGCTTCCAGTGGCACAACATCGAACCTTAATCCTTTTTAAAAATCAAAGCTTAAATTTTACTCGAAACAAATCGAGTGGAATTTAAGCAAAAATTGAGGCTGGTCCAATATGTATGTGCTGGTGGAAACAGGCTATGTAGTCCTTAAGTTTGAACTGAGACGTGGATAATTCATCGATTGTACGGAGGATTGTAACGAGCAGAGATCTGTGAATGTCTACCATACCCAAGATGGTTTGGTTTTTAAAACGAAGCTGGAACCTAAACTGCAGCTATTGTCTATGGAATGAATTGTATTCTCATAAATTGTACTACCAAGGATAACATGGATTCAATAAATGTCTCTCTAAAATACGGCAGAACGTTTGGGGATGAATATTACACTCTAAGGTACTCAGGCCTCCCCGATTCCCTCAGTTAGTTCTTAGACGAGCAAATAGCTTAGAGAACAGCACAACATCGCCGCCACGAACCCAATATCTTTCGCTCCTAAATATTGTATTTATTATAGATGAATCTACCACATCCTGCTTCAATGCCGGCGGCACCTCCTAAGATGGGGTGTTCTCTTGCGTAGAAAAAGGTACGAATCAAATCAAATGTAGTTCTTTATAAGTTATTCATTTTGTGATCCTTAATAAACTGGTATTTTATTAAAATCTAAACTGATGGCAATTTTCGGTGGTTTCAATAGTTGATAAGCTGCGCAGTTTACTAAATTCGATTTCAATGAAATCTTTGCTCACATAATTATAACTGGTTAAGGAATGATTTTTCAAACCATTTTCCCAATGGCACCAGATTTACAGCACTTTCCCCTTAACTCTAATGCATTATCAGCGTCAGTGGCGTAATTTTAAAGCAAGAAATATATTTATTTTACAAGTCCCATGACCCCTTCTTCCCCTTAGAAATTACTAATACCTACGCCACTGATTAGCGCTACCATATTAGGTTTAGTAAACCAAAGAATTCAGCATTGCCCACAATTATTTATATATTTATTTCGCATTTTCAGAAGTCGTTATGCCTTCTTCCTTGTGTGAATCACTCACAAGTTCTTCGTAAGTTGAGTACTTTTACAACGAAACATCTATTCTGTGGCTTCAAGCCCTGATATTTCATAAAATGAATGTCATTGTATTATTATGTTGTTTGTAAAGCTTTGAGAGAGGCACAAAATAAATGTTTCATGTCCTAAGTTTGTGTTCTGTTTTCCTTTAACAATAATACCTTATTTGCTTGGCTTTAGAGCCAATTTAGAAAATCAGAAGCAAGATGATTATTGGATTACTAGTGGAAAGCTGGGCTCCCGCGATGCAGTTCTGGTCTTTCGAACGAACATTCTCAATCCGAAGACCCGCAAGACCCTGTCCGAGAAGTCCTCTGCCCAGGCGCTGCTCGAGCCCAAGGACAGGGAAGATGGCGTTTTATGCCACAAAGGTCAGGTGGAAACGTCTTCGCCAACCTGTAGCAGCGAAGCTCTTAGCGGCGGCTCCGCGCAGCACAAGCTATATTTATTAAAAAATCCACAAAATTGTGATAAGTCGGATAAATTAAAGTTTTCTAGTCCCTTCAAGAAGACGCTTAACCGATATTCCTCGAGTGATACGTCCATTTCCAGCGAAGGTGAAGCCGAGCCCTCTTCACGCAGTACTGAAAGCAAGTCGCGAGTACTTAAGACTAGCCAGAATACCCTTAATATAGCCTTAGCTGAGGAAAGCGGCTACGATTCCCTGGGACCTGGCAAGTCCAGCGCGAATACTGCCGAGGCCAGCGAGGACGATCCGGAGGCGACCAGCGAGGATGAGGTTGAGTGTGGAGTCAACATGCCTGCCTTCAAGCTCAAAATTACGTACAAATTCCATCAAACGGAAACAAAGTTGCTGAGAAAGCTCTTCAATGTTCATGGCCTTACAGAGTCGCAGGGTGAAAACAACTTTAACTTGCTGTGGACCGGGGTCCACATGAAGCTAGACATTGTGAGAAACCTGGCGCCGTACCAGAGGGTTAATCACTTTCCAAGGTAACTTACTCTTACTCTAAATTATATAAACATTTACATTTAAATCTTTAAACAGATCCTACGAGCTTACTCGCAAGGACCGGCTCTACAAGAATATCGAGCGCATGCAGCATCTGCGGGGCATGAAACATTTCGATATTGTGCCTCAGTCCTTTGTCCTGCCCGTAGAGTCCCGGGATCTGGTGTTGGCGCACAACAAACATCGCGGACCCTGGATAGTAAAGCCAGCAGCATCGAGCCGAGGACGGGGAATTTTCATAGTCAATTCGGTAATTGAAAGACACACTCTTTGTAAAGGTAATGTTATATTCCAAGTTATTTCCTGCAGCCCGACCAAATTCCACAGGACGAACAGGTGCTAGTCTCAAAGTATATTGTGGACCCGCTGTGCATCGACGGCCACAAGTGTGATTTACGTGTCTATGTGTTGGTGACGTCCTTCGATCCTTTAATTATTTACCTTTACGAGGAGGGCATTGTGCGGCTGGCCACGGTCAAGTACGATCGGCATGCGGACAACCTGTGGAATCCCTGCATGCACCTCTGCAACTATAGCATTAACAAGTACCATTCGGACTACATACGGAGCTCCGATGCCCAGGACGAGGATGTGGGCCACAAGTGGACGCTGTCGGCCCTCTTGAGGCACCTCAAACTCCAGAGTTGTGATACGCGTCAACTGATGCTGAATATAGAAGATTTGATCATAAAGGCGGTCCTGGCCTGTGCCCAGTCCGTGATCTCCGCCTGCAGGATGTTCGTGCCCAACGGCAACAACTGCTTTGAGCTGTACGGCTTTGACATCCTGATAGACAACGCCCTGAAGCCCTGGCTTCTGGAAATCAATCTGTCGCCCTCCATGGGCGTGGACAGTCCCCTAGACACGAAGGTCAAGTCATGCCTAATGGCCGATCTCCTCACTTGCGTGGGCATTCCGGCTTTTAGTCCCGAAATGAGATCTCACTACGACCAGAAGTGGTCGCGATTCCAGCGCAGTTCCAGCTGCCAAAGGCAGGCCACGTACGCCGGCGTGGCCATCGCGGAGAAGGCGAAGAAATCGAAAAAGAAAGGAGCAGCAGCCGCCGCCAGTGTTCAGGTTCAACTTTCCGGCGAAGAGCAGCGCATCTTGCGCCATGCTCGCCAACAGTATTCCCGCCGCGGCGGATTCGTACGCATCTTCCCCACGGACGACTCGATGCAGCGCTATGGCAACTTCCTGGACTCCGGCACAGGCATTCCCATTTCCACACCAACGGTGCAAAGTCAGACATTCCAAAATCCGGTCGTCCAACACAACTACAACCAGATGCTGCATCTGAATCTATACTGCCTGGATGCGGGCCGGCATGGCCGCGAGGATAACGCAGAGGAGCAGCGCATTGGGCAGTATGAGCGGGCCCTGGAGACCGACTCGGAGATTCCGTTCGTCAAGAAGGCGGCGGTGGCCAAGTGCGAGGAGGAGGGCCGGAGGTTGCGCAAGGTGATGCTCAAGAAGATCTCCAGTGGCTCCGAGCTCACCCAGTTTCAGGCGCGGCAAACGTTCAGCCTGTTCTTGGAGTCGGTGCTGCGCCGCCTGACCGAGGATCCGAAGGACAGTCACGAGAAAATCATCCTCAAGTTCCTCAACAAGTTCGGCGGGGCTGTGAAGCCGCCCGTGGTGTTCCGGAATATGCAGAGCCTCAAGGTGGCCAGCAAGGCGCGGTCGGCGATGGTGGCCAAGCTGCTGATCGACTTCCTGGAGAACTACAAGCGGGACACGGAGGCGTATGTGGACTCGTTCGACCACTTCGGGATGATACCATCCGGTGCCTACAACCAGTTTCTCATGCACGCCCAGGAGTCCGACCTGGAGGCAGTGCTGACGCTTCACACCAATGTTACCGGAATCATGCCCTTCCTGTACAATCGATGTGGACTGTCAGTGCCACCTACGCCCCCGATTCCGTCCGGCCTGCACGGCTTCCTGAGAGCCCTCCCCGCCATGGTGAGTCAGGGCACGGCCAGGGAGCTCAGCAAGTACGATGGCTACTTCAAGAGCTGCGACAGGGAGAGGATATTCCTGTAGGAGGTCCGCGAACACAAACGAGACGCACTCAACAACAACTATCTAGCTAAATCGTCGGAGCTTTTGTCCAGTCTGTCATACTTGGTAGTAAGTCCAATTATTTTTGTACTCAAATTTTCGCATTAAGGCAGCGGCTTCGGCTTAAACTTAAACACAAATACAAACCTGTTATCGAGAACAACGATTACTTCAAAATGTAGTTTTTGAACTGCTTTATACAAAATTAAATTAAATGGAAATAGCTTTTATATTAAACGAAAAACAAAAGGTCAACTTTTTCTGCCTACAAACACAACTCATAGCTTTAAAAATATAATACTTTCTACGCCAAAGATATATGAAACCGATACTTCGAAAATAAACGAGAAATGCACAAATAACAACACCGAGACCATAGTCTTTAAACTAAAATTTTTGGGGTGGTTTTAAGTGGGTTATAGCTTGAAATTCTTGTAGTCTTATCATTTATATTTTTCCGCTAAATCACTGTAGACGGCAATCCACGTAGTGACGATGAGCACCGAGACTGTGGTGCGCAATGAGACTATTTATATTGGGCTGTAGAATTCAAAATTTGCTACGCTAGTTTTTATATTTATATCTTGATCGGAAGGTGTTGTAAAGCTTTTTGAAAAACAAACAAAAACACCTCTTAACGAGGAGAGATTAAGGTGACGATGGCACCTTCAACTTCAAATATTTCAGAACTAAGCTGTAAAACATCTAGTCTTGAAACTAAAGACCAGAGTGTCGAATTAAAAACTAGTTGAATTCTTGTAATTTTTTTTTTTAACGGGTCTACTAATCGTCTCAAAATTTGATATTGAAACTTTTGAAGTTGAAGGTGCCATCGTTACATACATATATATTACCTTGTTAAGAAGTGTTTTTGTTGATATTATTATAATAAATGTAAATTGTATTCCTGTTTTAATTTTTATTTGTTTAATATTATTGGTGAGCTTTTTTGCGCCGGCATGTGTATATTTCGTTTTTGTAAGCCCTAGCAGGCGATGTTTGTCTTTGAGGATGTATAGGTTTTGTTCCTTTTACTTAGAAACGCGATGTTTTCTACCTAATAACGCTCAAAGGCTTTGTTGTTGTAAGTAAAACATTACAGATATAGCTCTGGGAGCTAAGAGAGCCACTAGCCGCCCATTTAGGGAGTACATTAGGCCAAAAATATTTAAATATGGGCAGCTGGCTACGTGCGTATGGGAAAAGCTTTTACAGGAACAGCTTTCGGGCTGGAGCTTTCGAGAGAATAATCATCGAGTGTTGCCAGTGGTCATCATTTCCTTTTTTGGCAGAAAACCAACAACTTCTTAGCCAATTGTAATGGCAAAAGTAATGGTAAAAAGTAATTATTAAAAATAAAAAAACCAATCTCCTGTTGGCTGAATCCGCACACAAGTCTGTCAATTCGAAAACCAAGCCATACGAATGCCCTGCCAGTAGGATCTCTGGAGTCAAATGTGCGGTAAGCAAACAAATGGTATTGATTAGTTCTCGCTGGAAAATAAATAAATATATGTTTTCGCATTTTCTCCTGCAGCAACAACAAGAACACCCATCCGGAAACCCCCCACTGGCGCCGCACAAATACAGGGACGCGTGTGAATACATTTGAATACATGAATGTGTCCGTAGGAGGAAATTCAATATTCAGAAACAAATCCAAACAATGACAGCTGATTCGAGTGCACGTAATGTATTCCGAAAGAACGGCGTTGCCGGCCTGGGCAACAACGGTCATGGCCGAAATCTTATTACGACGGCGAATCCCTCCGGCGGGAGTAGCGCCTCCCTGCTCCAGAAGCAGTTGTCCTTTAAGACGCCCGTGGGGTCCAAGCAGATGGGCAAGTCCGATGAGATTGAAATGATTGACAGTTCGAATATTGAGAACTTTAATACGCGATATAATAAGGTAGGTCGTGGGGAGATTAACCCGTGAGAGAATAACTTGAGCACGTACACATTATTTCAACTTTGGCCTTTAGAAAAATGAGGTTTATATCCTTAGGTTTACCTTAAAAATGTGCATATAAAATATAATCAAAACGAAACTATTTTATAGTATTTTCAAACAGTTTATAAACATTATTTTATACAAGCAAAGGAAGTGATAAATAGTGCATAATTTTATTTATAGTTAAAAACTTAATAGCCCGGCTCTTCTTCGCTTCCCTCCGGCAAGTCTTTATTTATTTGAACATTGCAGTTCAAATCAGCTAGAAAAAGAATGACTCTAGACTACAGACTGGAAAAGTGGCTCCGAAAAGCAGAGTTTAGTCTCAGATTTTCATTTTCTTCAAGGGTGTGTGGATGTAAAAGCTTCCTCACTTTCTGGCTTGTTCAAAAAAACAAGTAATTTATATTCTTACGCTCACGAACTCTGCATGCTCACACAAAAAAAAAACTCTTACGGAAATATTTATAAACTTAGCCCATAAAACAGATGCTAGGATATAGATAATATATTTTAAATAAACCCAAAAATTTCGCAACTTACAGAATAGTATTATTGGCTGGATATGCTGTGCCCCCTGTATATGGCTGCGAACCTCCGCGGCGGTGCACAAGATGGCCATTACATCGGCCACCCTGCTGGTGACCACATTGCTAGTAGCTTCGCCCATATTATTTTTGATAAGCACAGCACCGTCTCCCCTGCCGCGGGATTGCTATATGGAGGGGGACCGGTGCTCGCCCGCCGTCTCAACACCGCCAGAATGCACGGATCCCATTTGCGAGGCAGTGGCCTCCAGCATCCAGGCCCGACTCAATTGGAACAAGGACCCGTGCACCGAGTTCAAGAAGTTCAGCTGTTGGCGCAATACCCGCAATAAAAACATAACGAACCTCATCGAAATGGGAAACTCGCAGAAAAGTGTCGACTCACAAATGCTGTGTAGGATTCATATATCTTTAAGCTTCTTAAAAAACATGTTCTTACAACCTTCTCTTTTGCAGATCTTTTCCAAAACAAGATTATGAACGACAGCTTTAATATATTGCACAATTTGTTCGAAAGCTGCTTACAGCAGACAACCAACTCTACTATAATGCACCACATATTGGATTCTTTGGGCGGATATATACCTGTTGGCTCAGTGGGACCCTCCAGCATAGCCCCTTTGATAGCCAGGATTTATGATCTGGGTCCAAGTCCCTTGGTGGACTTGTACTACGATCTTAGCTATGGGAGAAGACCGCACATTCTTCTGATAATCAGTGGACCCAGCACATCGTCGACTATTCTGGAGGTTAAATATTATTATTACTTATTTTAGTATAATATTATTTATTAGTATAAAATATTTATTCAGCGCAAAATACGTTGGATGAGCCCGAAAGCACCACCAAGTCGTATTCGACAAGGACTACCGAAACTATTGGCCGATCTAATCGACAATTTTCTACCATATTATGTGTCATATGCTCAAAGAGTGTCTGAGAAGGATACCATTTTTGAATTTATTAAGGACCTGAACAAGGTAATTTTACTTAAGATATTATTTATATTATTTCTAGATCAAGCTTTACATATTGCAGCTCCAAGTGGAGCACTCGCGCCGAGGCTTCTGGGACAGTACTGTTTTATATAATGTCTCCAGCCTACAAGACTTGTACCCAGTTGTGAGTATAAAATACTAAATATACTCAAACATAGATCCTAAAATTAAAGTTGCCAGCTAAATTGGACCCTGTTAATACCATCGAATTGGAGTGGACCCATCGTTGTCAGAAATAGTGATTACCTGAAGGCCTTAGAATATTTTCTTACCAAGTATCCCACACGAGTGGCCCACAACTCGCTGCTGTTGCTGAGCGCCTTGGAAATATTGCCCAGGGATCATCCAAGTCCCGAGGTGTGCACCCGTTCCACCATGTGGGCCCTGCCCGAATTGTCATCGGCCTTGTATATTGCTCAGCACTCATCCGATGACCTGAAGGATATAACCAAGAGGGTATATTTGATATTAAACTCTTAGGAAAAGTGGAAAATTAAAGCTTAATACCTAATTACAGGCGGAGATCATATTTAAGTCATTGAAAGCACACCTCAAGAGAGCTCCCTCTTTGAAGGGAGCTGCCCTTGTGAAGTTATCAGCTTTAAAGATACAGTCCCAGACTTGGGATGGCTTTGCAAACACCACGGACCTAATGAAAACCCTTCAGACTTTGGATATAACCGCCGAGTGCTGGTTTCAAAACATCCTGGAGATATACAAGAAGAATAAGCTGGTGCCCACGGATATAAACTTGCACGGAGGGGGCTCCCATGATGCGTATGATATTATATTTACTATAAAATCGTAACACCTGTATTCAAGCTTTAATCTCATTGCAGTTGGGCCTACCCTATTGTCTCTACCATATTTTACGACACCCTCAGCCACTCTATCGGTCTGTATAAGCTTGCATACACTAATATTTAAACTATATATAACACTTTTGTAAATATTTGCAGTTGTCCCATTATCTGTCATCCTCATACCGTATTTCAATGCTGTGTTGCCTCCATATTTGCATTACGCCTCTGTCGGGGTTTCCATTGCCAAAGAGATTCTGCGTTCGATTACCAAATCGTTCGACGAGAAGGCAATGCGTTGTGTTCCCCATTCTGTAAATATATTCTCGAACTATAGCCGCATGGATATACTGATACATTCGGGAGGAATGCAGATCTCATACCACTCAATGCTTTCCCTAACCGGTCCCATTAAGGGAATGGCACGACTACCGGGCCTCAATCTAACGCCGACACAAATCTTCTTTTTAGTTTCGGCTCAGGAGCTCTGCGCCGAATCGAATTACTTGGGCATTGACACCAATGCGCCCGAGTTTGATAATATGTAAGCCTTAATTTTATATTAATTAAAGATTAATTTAATCTATTTAATCCATTTTCAGTTTGGGTTGGCTCGTTGCCCAAGGCGGGAGTGCGACTGAGGTATTCAAGTGTCCATCGGGATCAATGATCAATGTACAGAAAACTTGCAATGTGCTTTAAATGTGTCCTGTCACCCTCGAGACTAAAATACTCACTTACCTTCTTAACGATCTGAAGCATCAGTTGAAAATATAGTAGCCTTAGGGACTTACCATAGTATTGATTTTATTTAAATGTGTAAAATGTATATTTTTAATAAATATACTGTTAATAAACTGTTGGTTTATGTTTGAACCCCGAGCCTTGAAACTGTTTACCAAATATAGATGAAAGAGAATAAATAGTTTTAAAAAAACAAACCCTTTTTTTGTTTCATTTAAAAGTAGAAATCAAGCAGGCCTTTTAAATAATTTTATAAATAAATTGAATGGATAAAAATAAGTAAAAATGCAGCTAAAATGAAAAAGCTAATACTTCTTGTTGTACTTTATGGACTTCTTAACAACAACCCGATTGCTTTGGCCAAAAGTAACCCCGAAACACACATGTCTGAGGATATAAATGCCATCCTAATCAAGTGCCCCAAAAATCATGCGAATAGTTCCTGCGAGCCGCATTTAATTATTAATATTCACATGAACCCCAGTGTCGATGTGAAGAATATGAAAGACTCTTGGATACTCGATGAGGTGTACGATCCAACAAAGCGAAGGGTTTTAAAGATAATATCCCCCTATCTGATAGTGATTAGTCGGGGCGAGCCGGTTGTCATGTATCCTCTTCAGTATGAAAAAGTTGGTTACACTTTAAAATATATAAATAGGTTAATAATTACATATATTTTTTTAGTCTATTAAGAAGGAAGAGCTAAAGGGCAAACTACCCACCGAAAATGATGCCAAGGACGTGAAAGGCGCACCACCTAGTAAGACGAACGAGCCTAGCCCTTCGACGGATACAAAAGAACATCAAGATGTCAAGGACAACAAGGGTTCCGCATCTGATAAGGATAGCAAACCTCTCAATCCCATAAATATGAAGGAACATGAAGAGGTCAAGGACATTCAGGGCACACCAGCTCCCAAGACTGACGAACCTCGTCCGCACATAAATATGAAAGAAAGTGAAGACATCAAAGACGTGCCAGGCTCCCCATCTCCCAAGTCTAACGAACCTCGTCCTCACATAAATATGAAAGAAAGTGAAGATGTCAAAGACGTGCCAGGCTCCCCATCTCCTAAGACTAAGAATCCTGCAACAAATATGAAAGAAACTGAAGATGTCAAAGACGATCCTGGCTCCCCATCTGGTAAGGCTAACGAACATCGCCCTTTTATAAAAGAACGTGAAGAGGTCAAGGACGTTCAAGGCTCTCCATCTCGTAAGAATGACGAACCTCGCCCTAAAATAAATATGGAAGAAAATGAAGGAGTTGAGGACCTTCAAAGTTTCCCATCTCATAAGTCCAACGAACCTCTTCATTTCATGAAAATGGAAGAACCTAATAAAGTCGAGGACCTTCAGGGTTCCTCATCTAGTAAGACTAACGAACCTAGTCCTTCAATGAAGATGGAAGAACCTTATTACCTTCCTCGCCCTAAAATAAATTTGGAAGAATATAAAGAAGTTGAGGACCTTCAAGGTTCCTCATCTCGTAAAAATTACGAACCTAGTCCTCCAATGAAGATGGAAGAACCTGATTACCTTCCTCGCCCTAAAATAAATATGGAAGAAAATAAAGAAGTCAAGGGCCTTCAAGGTTCCTCATCTCGTAAATATGACGAACCTAGCCCTTTAATTAATTTTGAAAAGCAAGAAGAGGTCAAGGACCTCCCAGGCTCCCCATCAGATAATACTAACGAACCCCTCACTCCCATAAATACGGAAGAACACCAAGATGTCAACGACTTACAAGTTTCCCCAACTCGTATCTCAAACGAACCTCTCACTCCCGTAAATGTTAAAGAAACTGAAGAGGTCCCCAAGGACCTTCAAGGTTCCCCATCAGCTAACACAAACGAACCTTCAATAATTATGAAGGAAAATGAATGTAACAATTCTTCAAGATGTGAGTATAACCCCGTGTAACTTCACGGCAAGTAATGATTAGATTTTACTTTTATTTCAGTGAAAAGAAATCATGGTCGGGCATATACCAGTCATAAATCATTAGAATCGAACAATGCTTTCCTTCCGAAAATGCCAACTAAGGAAACTATTTGGAATCAAAATGACATTTCTAGCCTTGGACTAGTTCAAGTTATAGATCCGTCTTTAAAAAAGAGTAATTTATTTAACGATCTATTGAAAATTTTTTTTAAATTATAAAATATTTCCAGTTGCGGATCGATTGGAAGGCCAGAAGGTCTTCAAGCCTTTAAATTTTCGAAGAACTTCCAAATATAGTAGCCATAACGAAAAACTGAAGAATATACTGGGGTCTTATAAATATTATAATGAAGAACCGTATGTAAAAAGTAGAAATAAAGTTGATAAAATAGCCAGCGATTTAAAGGAATATAATTATAATCAAGAGCCGTATGTGAAAGGTCGGAATAAAGTTGATAAAATAGCCAACGACTTAAAGGAATATAATTGGGATAAACAAATTCTGGAAACGGTAGGCATAAATTATAATATATATAATTATAATGACATTTATTTATTTTTTATATAATGCTAGCCTACAGATAATAATGACATTCTTTTACAAGATTGGAAGAAGAACTTTAACCAGAAACATAATGAAGACAGAGATTACCAACTCAAAAGTGAAAGGCACCCAGATAATGACCACAACGACAAAAAGAAAAATGTACTGGGGTATTATAAGTATTATGGTCAAGAACCGTATGTGAAAGATCGGAATAAAGTTAATAAAATAGCCATCGATTTACCGGAATATTATACCGGTACTTGGGATAAACAGATTCTAGACACTGTAAGCCAAAATTATACAGAACTTGAATAACATAAATATAAGAATGCCATTTATTTATTTTTTATATATTTCTAGCCCGTAGATAATAACGACATTCTTTTACAAGATTGGAAGAAAAACATTAACCAGAAACATAATGAAGGCAGAGATTACCAACTCAAAAGTGAAGTGAAGATTCTAGACACTGTAAGCCAAAATTATACCGAATTATTATAAAATAAAAATAAAAATTTAATGTATTTATTTTTTATATAATTCTAGCCGTTGGATAATAATGACATTCTTTTACAAGATTGGAAGGAAAATCTTAACCAGAAAAATAATGAAGGCAGAGAGTACCAACTCAAAAGTGAAAGGCACCCAGATAGTGACCATAACGAGAAACGAAAGAATGTACTGGGGTACTATAAGTATTATAATCAAGAACCGTATATGAAAGGTCGGAATAAATTTGATAAAATACCCAGCGACTTACCAGAATATTATACCGGTACTTGGGATAAACAGGTTCTAGACACTGTAAGCCAAAGTTATACAGAATTATAATAACATAAAAGTAAAATTGTTATTTATTTATATTTTCCATAATTCTAGTCTATAGATAATAATGACATTCTTTTACAAGATTGGAAGGAAGACTTTAACCAGAAACATAATGAAGGCAGAGATTACCAACTCAATAGTGAAAGGCACCCAGATGGTGAAAGGAAGCCAGATTTGCCTTTGTAAGTTTACTCGTAAAAGTAGGCAATGTTTTTTAAACTAGAATTGAGGGCCTGGTTTTACAAGGTCGAGGCTCTAAAGTATTTTATTGTTTAAATTTAGCATTAATAAATGTGCTTAATAAATGTTTTATACTTAGATTTGATCGAATGGACTATGGAGATAAAAGAAAATATAATACAGAAGAAATGAAAAATTATAAGCCCAAAAATATAAGCCCAGAGAATATATTTTCATACAATACAATTAATGAAAACAATAATATTAATTTGATTAAAAATGATCTCGTTCAAAGAAGTAAGATGTTCAGGTTTTTGCCAAATAGAAAAAACGAGCAGTATAACTTAAAATCCCCCGATAATAGTCTTACTAGTGTTAGGGATTTTTCACATGAAAGAAAAAGGGTTCAGAGTAATCTTAAGCAGCCCTTCAATAGTAAAAATATTTTTATTGATATACCACGTGTAAGGCAAAAGGATAGATATGATTATAGGCAACCTCCTGATCTTCCATCCGATTTAAATGATAGAAAAAATGATTATTATAATGCCAAGACAGATGAAAATAGTATCTATAAGGAAAAATATAAGCCACAAGGAAGAGAGCCTGAAGATTTTAATGTTCAATCGGATCCTAAAAATGTTCCAAGCTGGAAAGAAAACGAGGAATTTAATTCTAATGTACCCATGAAAGGTTTCTCTGGCATGAATGATATTCCATATCCATTAGAATATGATCAGTTTAATTTTAATCCATCAGCAAGCAGTTTTCCTAATATTAATGATTATACGATGGGCCAAAAAAATAATAAAGATGATAACCATATGAGGGATAATCTTCAAAGTACGTTTTTCCTACTTTAATTTTAATTTTTCTTTACAATTTTGTAATTATTTTACAGATAATTATATTAATAAAAATGATGAAAATATTGATTGGGCATATTCCCATAGTCTGTCGGATAATTTTAACCCTGAGGACTTAATTCCTGATCCTAGTCTACCCTATTCATATGCAGAGTTTCCTCAGCGTTCCCAAAAGGAACCATTTTCAAATTATGGCAGGAATAACCCTGTGACTTCGCTACGATCCAGAGATCATAAAAGAACTAAACGGAGTAACTCTCCCAGAAATCAAGGTGCGACTCGATTCGCTCAAAAATCTGATAACGACCTCAACGCACAGAAATTGGATGAGAATGGTGAAATTCCTTGCGATACTTGTGGTGGAAAGAATAAAAAGAAGGATGAGAAGCCCCCATCCAGGTATTGCAGTGCCTTGGCAGATCCAAAAAGTCCTGAAAGTAAAATGGAAGACTTTAATGTACAGGGAAAACTGAACGATGTAGTTCCGTGTGATACTTGTGGAGGGAAAAACAAGAAACCCGGGGGGAAATATCCACCCGAAAGTCTGGAATCTGATATTCACAAGGGAAAAATATCGAAAAACGTTCAGCCACTAACAGCGGAGGATATGATACCCTGTGAAAGGTGCAAGGGACACCTTCAAGGAACCCTGACGGCTTCTCAGTCCTGCGGATGCGTAAACAATCCCAGCGTATGCGGTTGTGAAGATTCTCAGTCATCCAGACTTGCGAAAAAAAGGTATTTGGTCTATATTGTTTATTTATTATTTGTTTTTGCATATTTCTGTTTTTTTAATGTTAACTTTTAGCGAAGAAGATTTAAGTTTTAGCGTGTTCAATATGAATACTCCTGTTCCGTTCTTAACAACTCAGCTGCGGGTTTTCAGGAGACGCCATAATACTTGGTGGAGAGTGGTTCCCATTGTTACGTAAATATTTAGGGAAACTATAATTTTTTCTAATCTAATTCCATTAAAATTTCAGGCTCGATAGTTTGTCAGGAATATTTGCAAATAAAAATATGTCCATGGTATTTACTTCGCACGTTGGTACCTTTCGCCAGGAAAAATCATCAAGTTTTCCAAATCACAAACTTCTCGTTCCAAAAAGGTGTGCTAGCCAATTGACCAAGTCAATGGGGGGTTTAAGTGCCTTAAAGGATCTACAGAATAATATTGGCAGAAGTTTTCTGGTTGACAAATTGAGTAGGGACGTTTCCAGTCGTGAAGTAAAGAACTCAGAGGAGGAGGCCATTAAAAGAATTGGAACCCTAGGATATTTTCCAGAATCCATGGGAACCTTACAAAAGTGTCCCCACAAAGACAAGCATCTTTGCCTAAACATTCGAGGCGAAAGAGTACCAGGTAATGCCATCTCTAACTTATACGGCTATGACTCTGTATTCAATTTTTGTAATTAATTAGCTTTTAGCATAAAAGTCAAGATCCCCTTTCGAGAAAATGCCTTTCTGATTGCAAATAAGCATGTGGTAAAAATAGCACAAATTGTTACCGACGCTACTACAAAGGATGCACTCCAGATTTCAATAGATGTTATTAACAAAGGGCTAGAGGCACAGGAATTTTCCATATTTATCTATAATTGTCCACTGTCAAATAGTGTCTTAAGTACGACTAGTGTCAGAAGGGTATTGCTGCCTAATGTCGGCCAAAATGTTATCTTTCTGTTGCCCTTTATAAGTGGCTCAAAGAAAAACAGGAAATTTAGTTGCGAAGGTAAGGAAGTACACCAAGAACTCACTAAGTTCTATACTCTTTTAAAATTTCAGTGGTTGTTAAGGACTATGATCCTAAAAATGTAAATACAACCCAGTTCACAAAATCCCCTAAATTAAAGGATGGTGTTATTGCCAGGAGGTCAATGGACATTAAAGTCCTTTCAAGGTGCTTTTGCGTTTGGCGTTGTCGCTGTCATTGCATGGAAAAGCTGGAAACTTTTATTAATTACAATGTTTGTGAGAGAATAAGCCGTAAGTCCCAGGAAGAGGCAGGTCTTATATACAACTGTCCACCTGGAAATGAATTAAGTGATATTTGCATCACAGACGCGAATGATGACCGAAAAAAAACATCTTGCAACCTGGTTTGTAAGATTCGACGTTTAATAATATTTATTTTGATTCTACTGCTTACTCTGGGTAAGTTTTAGAGACCTTTAGAAATGAGTTTTAAAATAATATTGAGTATATTCAACAGGTGTGTTGAAAGCTTTTCTCGGGCTCTGTATTCAGTCAATAGATAAATGGGGATTTGACACAGTTCAGCCCGGAAGATATTATGCCTGCACATCTAGGATCCGAGTCTTTATTGTCAATCTATTTTTCTTTATTATCTATCCATTTGCATGCTGGTGCAAGTGTTTCCAACCCAAACCTGAGGACTTGATGGCTGCCAGTACTGATTGGTCCTGCAATCATGAGAGGGAAGACGAGGGGAGTGCTTTCACTGAAGTTAGTACAGAATTCTTGTTTATTTCAGGGTAATAATTGCATTTATCTGATTTTTAAAGCCAAAACGGTCGGCGAAAAGGGTTCGACTTCAGGGTGGTCAGGCTCAGACAATATCTGAGGAATTACTACGTGGCTTTCCCCCTTATTACGAAAATGCTTTATTCAAAGACGACAAGCCGGACGATGAGGAGAGTACAGCATTTATCTTAGAAGTTTTGGAAGAAAGCAAAACATCATTGAGTAAAATGGTAACTTTGTGTGTTTATTCGTTTTACTTTAGCTAGAAATTATTATACTATTCTTACAGATGATCCAAACTACGCATAATTTCCACAGTGAAGAGATTGTTTCAAAATGTGCGGCAAACAGCAAAGAAGAAAGAGCAGCTGAAGAGCTGGTAGACAGTCTTAAAAGCGCACAGAGGGTTTTTAGGACCATGAGTTCGCTCTTAGGCGGAGTGATGGAAATACCAGAAAATTGTAAATATTGTGTGAAAGGCTTCTTTCTGCCAACGGCGGCGGATACCTATCAGTTCTTCAGCTATCATCCACTTATACAGTACATTGGCATCTCAGAGGAGGTATTTCTTTAATTTCACAATATATTCTCTTACATAATTAGATTTTTATTTAGAATGAAGTCAAGAAGTTGCCAGAACCTCAATATCTCCACACAGATGAATTCTACAGGGAATATAATAATAAAATAGATGTACTTGAAGCCGGGGATCTATCCTTGGACTGTCCTCCCAATGTTCCTTGCCTAAATAACAGTTCATTGGACAATTTGGAGCAATCTTTTCTTAAGCTAACAACTCTATTGGAAAACATACCAATGTCATCTGAATCATAACTATCAAAGATAATCCAAAATCGTTCATGTTTTTATTTTGTTGATTTTTAATTATTTACAATAACTTAAATAAATCGTTGTAGTTCTCAGTTTAAAGGTACATTGTATGCCGAGTGTTCATTGGACTCGTGTTGGGTATCCAAAGTATTACTTTCATCTATGCCAGAACGTATGTCTATTAAACCGCTGCCGTCAGAAATCGTATCTGAAGAATCATTCGGTTGCTTCGATTCAGGTGAAGCAGTTGTTTTAATATCTGTATTGCCGTAGTATTTTATAAAGTACACTTCTGGCATTTTTGTGCTGAGTTCAGTTTCTGATTGGCTTTGAATGGGCAGATCTTTCATAAGAATATCTGTTATAGGGACTGCCTCTTGAGTTGGACTTTGAGCTTTCTCTCTTAAATCATCGCTCGGATTTCTTATAGCTTCATAAAACGATGTATTCTCTGAACCCTGAGCCTGGTGCTCATCCGGGGAGTCGTAGAGGTTTCCATTGTGGTCTATAGCTGAGTATAATGGGTTGCCAGGCAGTACTTCTTGATTGCTATACTGAAGCTGATTGTAAGGCCCGCTTATCACCGATGTCTGTGTTGCAGTACCCATAAAATGTTTATTTTCGATATTTGAATCCGACTGAGATGCATAATTTATGGTCGTCGGTCTTGTAGGAGCTTCATTCGGAACAAGGTAATGGTAATGAATGTGCTGGGCCGGGCGTGGGTTCTGAATTTGCATTGGAAATCCCGCTGTAAATGTTGAGTGACTGCTGATCTGTGTAGCAAACTCGGTTCGAGTAACTGGAGGATTTTCAATGACGTTCATCTGAGGCACATCATGGACACACGGATACCCTGTATCTATGTTCGAGGTGCGAGTAATATCGTTACCATAACTGGATTGTTGTACGGGGTTTTGGCGATTAACGATTCTTCCAATCGATTGAGCTTGAATAAGGGAATTTTTTAAACTATCATTAGTTAATTCAGCACAGTCTCCATTAAGAGCTCCAAATAATATTGTTAAAAAAGCAAACATTGCTCTTAAGCCTAACATTTCGTAAATGTATTTCACAAGACACCAGCAACAACTGCCTTTTATTTGCTCGGCTTACTGCCTTTATACGAGCTGAAGATTATATAATAAATACTTTCTGAATTGTTCGTGAAATCAATAAACACTATATTGGCTTAATCCAAAGCCAACTTAATTTATTTATTTGTTTATTTGGGTGAAAGGCAAAGTCGATTGTAATTAAGGTGTCAACGTAATGCGTGGGCTTTCCAAAATTTAAGACACTTCAGTTGAGTGCTCTATATATTAAAAATTCAATCATAAAGGCTAGTTTCTAGCCTGTATCCAAGTGGAAATACTTTTTGGTAGGGTATATCAGTAGTTGTTATCGCTTCTGTTACGCAATGTGAAAGTTTTGTTTATTTGTGAAGACCAGCTTTTACCTACAGCTCAAGCGTAAAAAGCAGCTGCGAAAACGGAAGGCTGGCACCCCGAAAACAGACCGAAGAACTACGTTTCTCACTTAGCACTTTATAAAGATTTTATTATTACTATAAAATGTATTACAACAAATATGTAAAATGACAATAAAATGAGGAAAAGATACACTATTACACACATATATATATGCTTGCGAATGTTGTTTAAGCCTAGAACTTAGCCCCATTGTTGGCAGGGCAATTATCGTGTTGTTGTTACTTAATATAAATGCAAAATCACTGTAAAAATTTCAAACTTAAGGTACTACTAAAAATAGTTGTATTAATTTGTTTATTATATTCATATTTAGATTCGATTGATATATATATATAAGACGTACTATATGCTTTATATTATGTATACTTTCATGACCTATGAATGAGCTAATGCAGAGACACTTGAATATCGGCTTTCGGTTCTAACAGGTGGTTTCTAGAAGTGGATCAGGCTTATAATTAGTCGTAAAGGGGTTTACATTATTAACAGATGCGGAGTCTTTGATGGCTCGTTCCAAAGAGATTAACTTTTCCTCGATCTGCACTGCTGCATCCCTGTTCGCCTTGAACTTGTCTGGCTTTTTCTTTTTCGTTTTCTGTGGCTCACGGTCGCCAGCACTTTCAGGGGCTGGAACCTTACTAACATTCCGATCGCTGAGAGACAACGAAAGGTTTCTCTCCAGCGGCGGTTCACGAATCTGCTCGGACAAGCGGCGAATGTTGAGGGGAAGTTCCTCCTCCTTCGACTGTGTGGGAATCGATAGAGAGCTGTGTCTGGAGTGCAGTGCCTGATCGTTGGGGCAGAGTAAGTTGCTATTGGTATTCTGGTAAACTGATTTTCTAACATGGGTTGGCAACGGGCTGGAAATCTCCTTGACCTTATCGGGTATGTAGCTGGCGGATTTGCTCTGGTCCAGGGACCAAGTCTTCTGCGATGCGTTGCGGTACTGTGGGGAGAATGGGGCAAAAAGCAGTCCTGGCTCATTTAGAAAGACGTGATCCTCGGTTGGATCATCAATTGCAGTGTTCGAATGCTTCAGTTGAGGCTTAACGCACTTAGATTTTTCAGTCCTTGTCGAAAGCAGTTTGTGGTTGATGGAAGAGAGAGATTTTTCGCGATAGATGTTCTTTTTGGGAAGCCGTGACACCACTTCCACGGCACTGGCCTCTTCGGTGTGCCGCCTGACCCATGGGTTCAGGTCAGTGTTGTGATGCAAGTTTAAATGCTTTTCCGCTTTGGGTGAGTTGCTACCCTTAATGTCCGCATTCTTGATCCAGGGATCCGAGGGATAGACCAAGCAGCCCGTACTTCTGTTATTCGCTTCGTACAGAAAGTTGGCCTTGTCTATCTCCACGTTGTTGGGCGAAGTCTGCTCGGATTTGCTTATTTTGTGATTGAGTTGGCGGTAAAATTGATTGTCTGCACTACTGGGGGCTATTCGCGGTGATTTGGTTAATTCGCTTTCGTCGGAGATTATGATGGCCTGCTGGAAGCCACTCTTGTGCAGCGACAGCTTCGGAGACAGGGCCCTGGGGTCACACTTCACCTGCAAACAGCCCTTGCTGGGATCATCTTGGAATAGGCTACTCGAATCCGAGCTGAATTTGATTTTGATTTCCTCGTTGGTCTCGGAATCGGACCCATTGGACTTGTGGGGCTTCTCACAGTTGCATTTGATGGTGGTCGATGAAATGGGTAAAACGGTCTGACCTTTGTCCTTTAGAGATCGGTTCGATGCCACAGCATCCATGGGTTGGGACACCTTGTTGTTTAGATATCGACCGGAGAGTTGGGTATGCTGGCTATTTAAATATATATTTGCATTCAGCGGTGAATGCGGAGAGAGTACTGGAAGTGTTGGAGCGATATTTGGTTGCTTTAATCGAGAAACAAAGAAGCCGTTCGACTTCAGATCGGCTAATGGTGGGTCTTCTCTCCTAATCTGCTTGTTTTGTCTGCTGTTTCCGCACGATTTGCTTGATAATTCAACTTTTGGGAGCTGTGGCGAGAAGGGTTGGGCTTTGGAATGCGAGCCCGACTGTTTATGCTAAAGAAACTTCTGCTCCAGAGCTTTGGTGGAGCTCTGGCTGGAATTTGAGGCACCTGCAAAAAGACCGAACATACGGATTAGATTAACTCCAGATAAAGGGGTCTTAACAGAGAGAGAGAGAAAGCATAGAAGAGAATCAAAATTGCATCCTTAGAGTAAAAGGTAAACTTTCAAAGTATCAAAAGATTGCTTTATTCAAACTTTTTGTCCTTACACATTAAAACCATATTACGGGTGAAGCGTATTGCTTAATATTCATTTTCAAACCGAATGTGGTTGCTTGTAACTTTTTTTTTTGATATCTTCTACCAAATATTGTTGTAATAATATCGTGTACCTAGACTTATGGAATTAATACGGGGACCAGGATCACAATTCTGTAAATATATGTATGGGCAACCTGACATCTACTTGTAATATTTATATGTGTATATCTTTGTAAAAATGCAATTCTCGAATGTATGTATTGGTGTGAGAGCGGCTAGATAAATAATTACATTGCAAATATTTATATGTTTCATTTACAAACCATCGTTCTCAATCCGTTTGTTATTTGCTTCCACACTTTTTTTACTTGTCTCGCCTCCGCCTGCAGCCGCTGCAGGGTTTGGATGCTTTGAACTTAGGGACACACTAGCTGCGGCAGGGTTTGAATTGGTTATTATGCCAGAAGTAGTGTCGCTAACGCCTCCATCGACATTATTCTTTAATTGTCATTTGACGAGCTCCACTGACAGGAATTTGCGCAGACGCTCGTAATAATGCGGATGCAGTTCAACGTCGTTATGCCCGGCACCCTGAAAATATTACAGAGATTTAATTTTAAATCAAATAATTCACTTTGGTAAACAATAATTAATTCAAAGCATGTTTAAACATTATTATAATGAGATTTCAATGCTTATAAACACCGTTGAAGTACGGTGGCAATGCCAACCCATTATTATTAATTACAATCATTTGTTTTTTTGTTACAAAAGCTCGCTCACGACTGCACCAAGTTGCTCTGGGGCAGGCAATCAATCAACATAGATAAATACTCATAATTACCTCCACCCAGAACGGCTCCACTGTCTTAGGACACCGCTCGTAGATTCCGATGCCATGCGAAAAGTCGATGACCTCGTCATCGGTTCCGTGAATAACCAGAACCGGAGCCTTCACCTTAGCCACCTTATCAATGCTGTTCGGAATACAGATAAGATCAGATGGCGTTTGATCGCAGATCGACGGGACGCAGACGCTTACCTGGGGAAGGCGTCGAAGAACCAGGTTCTCTTTGTGTTCCTAAACACGACTCTCAGGCCCGACATCAGCGGCGAGTGGAGTATCACAGCCCCGACTTCGTGACGCGAAGCCAGATCCACAGTCGGCACAGTGCCAATGCTCTGACCGTACAGGATTATTGTCTCCGGGCTGATGTTGAACCTACAGAGCGAAATAATGTTAGCTCAGAAATGCAGACACGTCTAAAGAAAGCCATCCTTACCGAGTTCGCATCGCCTGCCAGGCCGCCTCAATGTCCGCATACAGATTCTTTTCGGATGGCTTGCCGCCACTCATGCCGTAGCCGGAATAGTCGTAGCCAAAGATGTTGCAGTTGATCTGCGAGCCGAGGGTCAGGTAGAAGCTACTCATCTGGCCAAGGTCCACGGCGTTCCCGTGGGAGAAGAGCAGCGTGTACTTGGCGTTCTTGCTGCACCTGACATAGATGCAGGTAATCAGGTTGCCACGCGACGTGCGCGTGAAGAAGGCCTCCACTTTCGATTTCTCCCGCTCGGAGTACTGCCACTCGGCGCGGTCAAAGAGCTGCAGGTTGTACCTGATGTTCGTATCATCCGCCGGAGTCAGCTTGTACGTGGGCTCCGGCGGCTGGAAGGCCAGCTTGGCCGCAATGGGGCCGGGGCATGGTGGGCAGCAGAACATGCAGCACAGCTCGCTTATACTGAACATGCTCGCTAGCTGCTAAGTGCCGTATGCCTCTCTCAACGGAATGCAAGTTTTCTTTTCTTTTTTTCGCTTTTCTTTTCTTTGGGTTTCGTTTCGTTTCTCGGTGCGCGATACAATTAACAAAGGACAAACGAAGTGGCGGAGTAGCGCTATTTGGGGGCTAATTGTGTGCAACTTGTCAATGGGCTAGGCGACGGGGTGGCAAGACAAACATTTCATTTTGAGTTCGGACACAAGATTCACCATAATCGAACGCCTAAATGTTAAATTGTGTTACTGAAATTTGGTACACTCACATTTACAAAAAACGGCAATGTAGATAGGCAAACAACCACAAAGAAGCAAGATGGCAAAAACGCCCTAAAAAACAACGGAACTTTCGGTATTATAGTGTGACCGTGTGCGGATGGACAAGAAAATGTTGGCAAATCGACAGTCTACTTTCTGGGAACGAAATGGAATCGTAACGGGGAGAAATTTAAAATAAATTAAATAAAATTGTAATATTTTATAAACTTAGCTCAGTGGCTAAGAGCTCCGTTCCGCTCATTAATATTGAAATTATAAGTATTTCCCCTGCGATCTTCTCAACAAAATATTTATTTTGAGAAATATTTTTTTGTATTGGAATTTCAGTTGATTTTCTTAATTTTAAATAATAAAAAATTTATATCATTATTATAGAACTACGAATATAATGTGAACTTCCTGTTTCCCATATTTATAGGTTTACAGCCAGGCTGTTAAACCCGTGATTCCAGTCAAGTGAGGGTGAGTGACAGCTGTTGCATCCAAACTAAACTTAGATTAGTAAAGTAAATGAGCTTTTATTTATTTTATTTAATTTAATAATTTACAGAAAAACAGCTGATAAAACAGCTGTTACCTTAAATGTTTATAATTGCATTTTCGAAAACACGGTATTTAAAATACACAGGAACGATAATTGTTGTATCGATAATATAAATTAGAAATCCCCCGTTCCGATTACCGAAGTTAAATTTGTATCATTTCATCGTGTCATATCCTAATTTCATCAACAGATTTTCTGCATCAGCACCAAAGTAATTGCACATTAATCTAAAAGTATTAAGTCCCGATCAGTCATCAGCTTGGTACACCTGTCCACTAGATCCTTGAGGCTCCTAGGATATATCTACAGATCGGAGCTTATCATAGAAACATACACGGAAGATTTCAGGAGAAATGATGATGATCGCACCTAGTTGGCAATAAAACTGCAACTATAAAGCCTTCTTAAAAAATTTCGTAAGCAAAGTTTGCAATAAGATCCGCTATAAAATATATAATAACTCCTTTTATAGGCAATAAACTTAAGCAGCGTAAACTAACTCGCGCAAATAGCTTGGATTTCCCAAGCTAACTTATGGATGTACTAACTTACATACATACATACGTATGCAAATATTTGGTCGGATACTTATGCTAAAATTGGAGGATACTAAAATGTGCCGTGGCTTACTCACACCTTTATAATTGGGATTATTAAACTAACACCTAAAAGCACACAGCGTGTAGCCAGCATAGAACGGAAACTCTCCCGGAAAATGCAAAGTGCCTTGTTTGGGTATTAGTAAAAAGCGGATTTGCTGGTTTGAGGATATATACGCCAACTAATGAGGTAAATTATTATTATTCTTTTTATACTATTATACCATTTGATAGTACAAATCCCACCTGAATGCATAATATATAGTCCTAGCTTATTTCTTTCTCGAGGATGGTGATTCACTAATTTATATACAAATATAATACAGCTTTAAATTTGTAAATATATTTAACAATATTGCTTTAGAAAGTTGAATTACCACCTGAATTTCAATTCATTCCTTTTTTTATTTCTAATTTGTGTGCATTTCAACGTCAAATATATGTATTTATTCTAACTAGATACACATACGATTGTAAGTTATAGGCCATTATTATTTTTATAACTTATTTATTTTAGTACATTTCGATTTCGTAACGCATTATATGGCGAGTGGATGTAAACATCCGTCACTTTATTTGTTAGGAAATCAGTAATTTTAATTCGTTATACATATAAACCTTCCAATAGTAACTTTCCAAATACATCAAGTTGTAAAATCAAATAATTCATAGCTCTCATAAGTACCATCAAGACACGTTTAATTTATTTCTTCGTTCTCGAAGATAAGAAAATCTGTGTACAACTAACTGAAAACAAAGTCAATGTAAATCTAAACATTATTGTTTTATAATATTCATTAGAGTTATTTAAGTCATCTTAAAGATCGGGTGTTATTTATCCTATTTCGGCTATAGCAAAGATCTGACTGAAAATATTGAATTACTTATACTTTTTTCCGTTTTAATTATCTCTTGTATTTTCTCTCAATTTTCGACTCTTTTCCTTACCCAGTTTTTAATGAGCTAACCCGGATATTGTCTCTATTTTAATTGATACAATGAATTTGTAAGGGTGTAGCTAGTGGTTTTTAGTTTAAAAAATGATATAAAAAAGTTTTAAAATATATTTTGAACCATATTACATATATTTACAATACTTATTTAACTTATCAATTCTAGCTTTGCCAGGGTATTTTCAAAATCGGATGTAAAAGCTAGCCGTCCTTTCTTGTAAGACATAACAACCAACATTCGCCGCCGTATCGACCGTAGTCCCCGCTCTTCTTTGTTGCAGTAGTTTATGGTTTATGTATGTAGATGGGTAACAAGAGCCAAGTATTCCGACTGGGGTGGAAGTCAAACATATGTACGTAAGGATGATTGACAGCTAATGGGAAACAATAGCAGCTCCAAGAAGGTGTATGTGCATGTGTAAGATGCAAATGATTTGCCAAACGAGGTGGGTAGGAAGGCAAGTTAACCATTGCGTCCCTATTTTCGACCTGTAATCGAATTAATCGAGGTCTATTTGCTTACAACCTGTAGTTTGTTTTCGAGCTATAATTATCTATGGCAACAAACAACAACAGATTAGATGTTTCGTGTTTGTGTACACTGTTTTTTTTTCGTTTGCAGAAAGTGAAGACCGCTTCACAGCCAAAACTGTAATTATATCACTAAACTTTTTGGTTTTTCCCCTTTACAAGCATCTAAAGCAATGTTGATCCTGAAAAAGTGACTCCAATAAATTGATAATTTCACAAACTTTACATTCCGTAGTATTTCTTGTTTTATTGACTTTAGAGATCGTCTAAATTCAATCGTTTACAATATATATATTTTAAATTAGGATGAGTACACAAGTAAATAACATAAAACTATAATAATAGGACAGCTAGTCAGTTGGGGCTTTAAAACTTAAAACACTTTTTTAGAATCAAAATACCGGCAAGGGGCCGTTGTGAAAGAGCGGCGGTGTTTTGTGATAGCAGGGCATATTGCCGTATTGGCCATTGTACAGGAAGTTGGGAAAGTACATGTGGTACTGCGCGGCAAGTTCGTTGAAATTAAATGGCAAGCTTAACAGTGGCTTCTTCAACCCGTCGGCCACGGCACTGCCGTAGTCCAGATGCACTAATCCCTTGGGATCCGGTGCTATGAGACTCTCGATGGTGAAAGCACGCTTGGGTCGAACCGGCGGCAACTGGGTTAACGATGGAACAACGATAGGCTGTGGCGGCGGCGGTGCCTTGTAGGTTGTGTTCCCAATATCGAAGTTGGTAGGAAGAGGAGCACTCCTTGGTGGTTCGGCAAAGCCCAGTTGCGTTAGCTGATCGTCCATGTAATGGGATACCATATCGTTGTTGGCGGCGGCAGCGGCGGCTAGTTTCCAGTTCGACAGATCCTTTTCCAGCTGCTTGACGCGGAATCGCTTGCGTCGCCTCAGCAGGCTACCGTTTTCGAACATGTCAAAGGCCATGGGATGGAGCGTCCAGTAGGATCCTTTGCCCGCTTTCGTCACATTCCGGGGCACTTTGATGAAACAATCGTTGAAACTCAGGTTGTGGCGCAATGAGTTTTGCCATTTTTGCGTGTTTTTCCGGTAATAGGGGAACTGCTCCATAATAAATCGATATATCTCACTGAGCGGCAGCAGTCGTTGCGGCGAGTGTATAATGGCCATGGCCGTTAATGATATGTACGAGTATGGAGGCTTCTGATCACCGTAAGACATTTTCAATGGGCGTGGCATTGGGAAGTCGTTTAAAATTTCACACAGTCCCCTTTACTTTATTTGCGACTTCAGTTTACTTTACTTTGATCGGAGCAGCGATGTTTACTCGGCGGCAGCAGCGTTAAGACTAATGCGAGGGGCAGCGAAACTTCATGTTTTATGGAAGGAACGCTCTACCCCGAGCTCTCAGCGAGAGCAAGACCGGATCGGAGAGTTGGCCATCCATCCGTCCAGTGTTATACATACATATTGCGAGCGATAGAGAAGGCAAGCGGTCCGGCATTGCTGGGGAAACAGGTATCAGGTCTGGTCGTCCTTGTCTGGGCCGCGTACCAATGGCAGCCGAAGGTGTTGTTTACGGCGAATCTCCGAGTGGGTTGCTCAGGGAGTCGCGACCAATCATCGGTCTGGCGATTGCACCCATACAAGGTGGCCCAACACCGGGAGCGTGGCGGAAAAGCGTTTTGTTCCCAGAGACAAGGCAACGCGGCCCAGGCCCCATTTTTTCCCTTCGCCATTTTCAATTTTCAGTGAGATAGTGCATGCGTGCTGAAAAAGCACAATGCCTCGTACCTCGTACCTCGTACTCCGACATCGTATCAGGGGAAAAGGCAAAGGCAATGGCAAAGGCAATGCAGAGCCCTTGCCTCTTGATTTGCAAGCTTTTGTCAATACCTGTTTATTTTATATGAATTGGGGGCGTGCCAGAACATGAAATAATAAAGGAAACGCTCGTATTTCACTTCCCATCGCATTATTTTCGGCCATAAAATGATTCAAATTGTTTTTGGCTTTTGCATGAAATTGAAAAATAAATTATGATGGCAAATGTATGTATTTCCTGCTATAAGTATGTTTACCAGATAAAGTTAAACATATCAGTCTGACCACTTAAATACGTGTTCTTTTGTTAATAACTACCGAGCTAATAATATGTATTTTAACGCTTTTAACCAAAAGAAAAATAAGATAATAAGAGCCAAAATAAAGTAAATGAAATAATGAATAATTATTTATGCGATCTCGTTAAAGAAATTACATTTTCCAATCTAATTTGTTGATATTATTGTTATAAAATAACCATATTATCTTTCAACTCCTTCATTTATAATTACACCTTAAGGATCTTTCAGTATTCTTTATAATTATCTCATTATCTATTATTAAACCGGCGTATTGAAAATAAACCAATTAATATTTGAACATAATATTATGTAATAATTTGATATTCTAAAGAAGTCATCTTGAAGAAAGGCTCTAAGTACTAAAATGTTTCCTTATTCAACTATTGTAAACAGTCTTTAAAATGGTATTTACAAAAATTTAAAGTTCTATTATTTAACTTCTTAGTTAATTATTTAGTTCGTTTTTAAGATGAGCCATTTTTTAACTTTTTACTAAAAATATTAAGTAAAAGAAATCATGGAAACCTTATTTTCCTAATTCTTTAAGACAGCTTATTTTGTAATTTCATTTATTGGCATTTTTATATTACATTGAGCTATACAATATAAATGATATACGAGATTTTGAGTTCCATTTTCCTAATTATACACAAAATAGCAGAATAAACTTAATAATTTACCTGTAATAACATAAGAGTGCATAAAACACTATTATTACATTTTAGATGATTAACATGGGAATTATTACTCAATATAGATTCAATATTCCTTAAAATATTCCGGAATAATCCTTTAATCTAAAAATTTGTATAAAAATTTCATATAATTTATTGTTACCTAAAGTATAAACTTAATTGGCACTTCATATTGGACTGCTGCCAATGTTGGCTCTTTCCTCAAGTACATAAAACAAATTACATTATTTTATCTTTTAAATAACATTTGTCATGCCGAAATATATTAAAATTGAATATATTAAACACTTCCACTCATGTCATCGGCTGGTCAGGGAGTCTTCTTTTAACGTATTTCCTTGCAGGGCTTACTTTAATTGCATTCAATAATTACCATAATTACTTTTAATGGGACAAGCAAACAAAATATGCCAAAATGATCGGTATAGTCAATAACTTAAATAACAAAAACACGTTTATGTTAATTTAAAAGACGTATATAAGTAATTCCTTCCTCTCTGTGATTTTTAAACGTATTTTGTTATAGGTTTAAGTAGTCTGATCGCGGTATAAATGTACATATATTATATTGTATATTTCCTTTAATAAATAGATTTTATTTGGCACAGAAAGATAGGAACTGACAAACATGTCTAACTCAACTAAAACTCACATAAACGAAACTAGTTATAAGGCAGCACGCTTACAATCCGCAGATGCAGACATAATGCTAACGAGATAATAGAGACGTGCCCAAGTAGCAGAACAATGGCCTTTCTCTTTCTTTCTCACAACATATTAAAAACTTTATCGCTCGCCTTTCTCCAAAAGCAAATCTAATTTTAGAATTTAATTAAAATAAATAGCATTATATTGAGAAATAATTAATTTTTGCAGTAAAATTCTTATCCTTATCCATGATTTCATGACCAATTCAAAAGGAATATTTTTAATATAACTAAATCTAAATATAATCGCCAAATGGAATTTCTTCATCATCATTAAATAGATGGATTTTACCATTTGACCCGAAATGTTTAAGTGTGAGCTCTGAAACTTCTCTCAGGTGAAATCGTATCTATCGCTTTTATATCAATTTTATTCCCCTTTGGCAGTTTAAAAGGCGGTACCCCGACGATCCGATAAACTGTTCTCCTTTTTGGCCAGAAGTTAAAATTTTCTGTACCCGGTGACTAAGAAAAAAATGAAATATACACCTTTGAATATCAAGGAATAAGGTCAGCTGCCGTTATAAATATAATTAATATAAGTTATTAGATGATAAATATATTATACGATCTATCATTGCCCTCTTTTCTGTAAAATATATAAATACAACTCATCGAAGCAATCATCTTCCAATTTATTCAATTTATTCCAATTTATATAAAGGATTGTCATTCTAGTTAAAAAATCAATGTCACTGCATAGAAGAAAAGGAAATATATACAATACGTGTATCGTACATCTTAATTCAAGTTAAAAATAAATAAATATTTATGTTCATAATGTCCATATTAAATGAGATTCTAAAGAACAATAAGCCTAAGTCGGCTGGATCGACAATGCGATACCCGGTACCTCAGCTTTTTTACAAAATCCTTTACTTAACAAAAGGAGTTATGTATTTTATAATCAAGTTTTCGTATTTCAAAAAGGTTTGATGGTAATATTAACCATATTAAAAAAAGAAAATAAGTTAGCGTCAACAATTTTAACTTTATAAACTCTTGAATTTCGCTATTTAAGCCATCAGATATCGTACGTAATTCGATTATAATAATATTTAAAATCTACAACAGATGAACTTAAATGCTACTTTGGCCCCAATAGTTCCTACAGAAGCTGCTTAGATCGAGTCGGCTGGTCAAATATACCCTTTTTTGGGCTGCTTACGCCCTCTTTATCTAAGAGTACGTTTAATGATGCTGTAATAAAACCTCATTGATGTCCGCCCTGGTAGAGTGGTACAAATTTGAAATAAATTCGATCTCTTGCGGTCTTCTTAGTGTCAAGGATGCCAACGTGTAAGCAACCAGATGGTCACGTCAAGATCGGCCGTAAAAACAGTGTAAAAAAGTACACTTAACCATTAACGCAAAGCTGTTGAAATCGCTGTGTGTGCGGAACCTTTTACTCAAAAAACAACTACTCAGTACTCCGTACGTACTCGGTAATCACCCATCGATAAGTTTTTCTCCTCTTTTTTCCTGTCGACTGCTATTTAACACACCGAAATTTGCAGCGCTGAGATGAAAGCTGTTCGACCCCATAAACTAAATCAATTTAGTTATTTCCGTCTTGAGGCTGCTTGCTGCTTGCTGCCTGCTGCTTCTCTGACTCGGACTCGGACTCTGACTCTGCCTCTGCCTGATGAAGATTGCTTTTGAGGAAGACGAACCGATGAAGTGTCGTAGAGAGTATGGCGGCAATAGTGCTAAAAAGCCCATGCAATACTCGTAATTAAATATTTGGAAGTGGCGAACATAAGCGGATAATACCCATCACATGTTTTAGAGGCCAAATAACATATTTAGCAGCATTATCTTGATTCAAAATACGCTGCTGTCGCTGTATGTGGCGAAAAGAAAAGACAAGATCTCTGTATGGTGTCGGGATAATAACCGTCAGTATTTATTTTTCCTATGTGTTGGGATTTTGTCTGCTTTGTATTGCTTTATACTCGCAAGAAATAAATGTTTGAACACAACAGGCCGCCAATTTATTGAAGGCTAACACACTAATTTGAGGAGTTGAGTTGTGTTTACCCCGAGGATGTCTGCTTGTATGGCGGTATGGATGTATGTATATTCGTATGAATCTTCCCGACAAAGCTTAAGTGCAGTGTTCATGCTTCTACCTGCAGTATGAGGAACGCTCAGGAATATTGCCCAGTTGGAATTTCGCTGGCGAGATGAGCTTGAAGAGCGTTTTGGGCTTTTCAATGCTTAAATTCCCTTTTGTTTCAGTTATTTTCCTAGTACGCTAGGATAATTTCGAATATTTGTACGGAATAATTAAAAAAATAGTCGATATTTCTTTGTATGTTTGATTTTGATCAGTTGTCTTTATGCCTTAGCAGGACTAACTTATTTTATAATTACTTTTAAAAGGAACTCCGATTTATGATCCAAAATTATTAGCAAATTTATATTCTAAAAAAAAAGGATAATACCATCATATCCAAAATAGGTACTTATTCTTACCTTCAAAATTATATAAAATCATTAAATTTCTTCCTAGAATCTTTAAGGAAAATGAGTAAATACATCCTGTCAAGTTACAGTATTAACACATATATTCTTTTTTAAGTTTTTCCTCCAAAATATCTACCAAATATTATTCCAAAATATTCATAAATATATGAAAGTTCTTATCTTATTAAATATATTATGTAAATGTTTTTTGTAATAATTCTTAACCACCTTCCCTTGCAAAAAACGCAGTCATATAAGCTGGTGTTGATGATATTATATCCAGTTTTTATTACTCCCATAATAAAAAGGGGAAAAAAGCAGTCGGCCCTAGATATGCTTTGGATAGTGCAGTCGGCGGCCCCAGAGGCGGATTTCCTACTGCCCCTATTAAATGGGCATCGGTCGGCTCAATCGTTAGTGTCGACGAGGTGAGAATGAACATCGTCAGCTCTTTCGCCCGGCTTATATCATTCACACAACACCCATCGCACCGAATTTAAATCATAACCCATTTCATGACAGAGAGCGAGGCTCCCAGGACGTGGACGTGGACGTAAATGATTAAGCCGCCTGGCAGGCCGGCCTCGGCATCGGCCTCTGCTTTGGCCAGAAGAGATCTCTGCTTGCTCCGCGCGGAATCGAAATCAAATTAAACTCGGTGGTGGTGTGGTGTTTGGTGTTTGGAGAGGAGCAAGCTCGGTGTGGATGGGTGCTGTGTGCTGGGTGCTGGGTGCTCCTCCTGTTGCGTGTGTGTGAGGACGGAGGAGGAACGCATTGTATATTTTGCAATTTGAACAGCCGCTAGTTGCCGAACACGGACGTTTATAATTCGCAGAGGTGTGTGTGGTGTGGTAAGTATAATAAGAGGTGTGCTCAGACATCAGGCTAACAAACAGGCCGCGCACAAGCAGCGCACAGTAAAAATCACTTCGATGGAAGCCATAATGGCCCGAGCTCCTTTCTACGAACCGAGAAACTGAGATCTGACTACCAATTTAAAAATGCCGCTTTTGACTTGCGAGACAGAGTGGCGGTATTCTGCCGGCCCCGGTCCGGTCCAGCCAAGTCGGTCGGTCGGTCGGTCTTTCGGCCTTTTGGCTGCTCCGCTCTTTCGGATGGTCGGATGGTCGGTCGGTCGATCAAGAAATACCTTTAGATGCTGATGGTGATGGTAGGCTGGTTGTTTTCGCACAATTCGTGGTTAAATACAAAGTAAGCTGTTAGAACCATTTGCTTTCGGCCCCGGCTCGGCACCTTTTTTTTCGGGTTTGTTGTTGATTCCGATTCTGCAAAATGTAATCGAAACAGAAGGACCTGCAATAATTAAATGTTTCTCTCCTCTTTACTAATCGATATTTTCAACGGCTGTGTATATCTAACCCAATTGGCCTATTTTGGCCTCGTGTAATCACTAGAGGGTATCTCCAAATTGGGCAAGACTCGCCGGCAAAGGCACTTAAAAACCCTTTTCAATTTTTTAAGTATAAATATGGTTAATCAGCATCAACACCCGACGACTGCAGCTCTCTCGAGTGCAAACTAGTCTGTGTGTGAAACTAGTTTTTGGTGTTGAAGCTACTTAGAGCTGATGCCCCGTCTCGGCGGCGGCTCGCTCGTGTGCTCGGTGGTGTGCTCCACTGACGGATAAGTCGGAGCCGTGGGGGAAAGATACTTCAACATATACTCGTATGCATGCACCACCGGAGAGACCTGGCCTTAACAGTCGGCAAGATCGATTGCATGGGAATTTCAGGCGATCAAAGCGAGACGTACCACTTTTCGGCCGAGGACTTCTTTGATACATTGCCAGATAAAGTCCACTCTTCACTCTGCACATTTTCATCTTTCCGCATCTGCTTAGGCTAACTATTTTTAGGATACATCAGCTCATGGTCACTTTGGCCTCTTGCTCTTGACGTTAATTGTGGACAATGGTTGATTTTTGTTATAGTTTTAGGATTTATGGTAAACACATTAATTTGTTCCATGGATTTATGTTAACTTTAGAATGGGGTCTCTGCTTTTCACTAGCTTTCTGAAGGAGAAACTGCAAACTGTTGATATTCACACTCAATATTAAAGTTAGTCAGCATTGGATACTGATGAGAGAGAAGTGGCTGCCTACTAAAAAATCTGTTCCAAGTATGTAGAAAATAACCTCGTTTATTTTCCCCCCACATTCCCTATAATACGTTAAAAAGAGTTAGTTCCTAACTATAATAAACAAGGAGCCATAAACTTAATACTAGGCTTTGCTTACAGTTTTTTTTTCCCTAAGGTGAGTGATACTCTCTTATTTCATATGAAATATTGAAGTTTGTCAGCATCAAATGCGAATGGGGAACATAAGAATCTCTTCTAAAATAGCTTAACAGAAAAATACTATCGCTCCAAATATGTACTGAATAAAACCTCTTGTCTTTTTAATTTTCCCCCCACATTTCCTATAATAAGTACGTTAAAAAGAAAACTTTTAGTTCCTAATTATAATAAACAAGGAGCCATAAACTTAATGCTGAGCTCTGCTTACAGCTTTTTTTTCCTGCAGGGAGTGATACTCTCTTATTTCATAATTTTTTTACAGAGCACTTACATTTTTTCCCTTTTCTCAAAATTGCTTTATTAGCCGTTGTGCACTTGCCGCGTCAGAGGAGAGCTCGCCGTAAAGCATTTTATTCGGGCAAAGCATTTTATTGGGCAATAATTCAACCTCGAACAAATACATCTGCTGTTCGTAACTCTTTATAAAAAAAAAAATAGCAAATAATGCCACAGCTAAATTACCTCAATCAAGTGGACACGTGACACTTGCGGTAATAAATTCACTGGCGATGCTCAAGTGCTATTGCGGCTCATTAGCTTTCTATGGCAATTGGGTGCCATAAAGCAATCACAGGGCCTTCTCCGTGTAGTCCTGAGATTTCTCCCGCAACCCATCCCCAAGATGGAAGGAATCCAGCTAAGCATCCCTTATCGTAAATACCACAGTCATTTTGTTGATGCCGGCCAACTACAACACCATGACGATCCTTTTAGGAAGTGATGTTTTACGCTCGGTGTTGATTTATTGTATCATTAACTGTTTATGAGTTCGAGCCCCTTTTCGCGATGACTTGGCAATATTTGTGTGTGCGCTGAATGAAACCCAAATTAGTTATAATAAATTATATATTTGTAAAGCGATTGAAGTCAAATCAAACTTTGTTTTAGGGTTTTCAAAGAGAAAGGTGCTACTTTTTAATATTCCCACAATTTTTATAGAGTTTTTTAGATGTTAAAAAACATAAAATACATTTATTAGAAAGCTGATTTTATTATTTGTACAATTAAAAATATAAATATCATTGGTAATATTGATAAAATAACTTTTTCAATGAGGAAAATATATTTAATTTTAACATAATATACTCACTCATCCATATTATTTTAATATAAATATTTTTATTACTAAAATCGTAATGAAAATCAGCTCTAGCAAAATTCCATAAATCGGGTGAATAAACTTTTACTTCTGGCATTCAAAACACAATCATTTATAGTCGCTACGCTTTTTAATAATTAAAGGCTTTTACCCTTTTTTTATTTACAGAAACAAATTAATATCCGCTAAACTGCTACAAATATCATTAAGTGTCTTGAGCACACACACAAAATACACACAAAACACACACGTAACAACACACACCAATTTGAGCCGGCCGAAATACAGATGGGCTCGTGACAAAGTACCGATTACTATTCGTTCCGATCACTCTAAGTATTCACAAGCGCTGAATTTTCGCTTTGATGTGCACCGGCAATAACAAAAAACATGATGGTTTTGTTAATGGATTTCTATAAAGGCTTCCGACTGTTAAAGGCCCGACTGGAAGAACACCCGTGGCGATAATTTAAAGCCACTGTCTAAGCCCGCATACCTTTCTATACCCTGGCGTGCGGGGCATGATAGTTTTCTCCAACTGACTGCACCCAACCTGGGAATCACCAGTGACTGTGGAGAGCTTATGGCATAATGGATACTCGGTTATAGAGTATTCTGTACGTTCAGGTGAGTGAATTGCAAATATATTGTAGGGTGTTAGAGCCTGTTTTTCTGTATCAACCTACTTGTATCCTTTACATATTACTATTTTATGTGGGATTTCATAGCATATTTGTCTTACCTGCCGAGTTTCCTTAACGCAAACACGTTAGTAATCATTTTTTTAAGGCAAGTTAAGGCCGCCAAGCCAAGTATAGGTGTGGATACAGACTACATAAGTATTCCTGCAAGCAAATTAAGTGTATCGAATTTTATGATTTCAACACAGACCCTTTTTCGTGCCTGTAATTTAATTCTCTCCACCGATCTGTTTTATTTGGTTTCCAAACAAACTTAAGTAGCCTGAGCGATTATGCAAATGAGCCTGGTTTGGGCTCTAAAATACCAAAGAATTAAGAATTCAGCTTCTTCAAGAGAGATTTACTTGCTCGAAATAATTTTTCTGAGCATACGGACTAGCTAATTGGTAGCTGAAGCTGTACATACCACATCTGAATACAAGAAATAAAGGAATAGTTGAAGGTTCCGTCCACAGAATACCGTTTACTTAAGTTATTGCGTCAGGGATTTTAAAGAAGTTTATCCCGCGGCTTGACTTCACTTTTTGATGGGAGAAGGATTTTGGAAAAAAAATGGATAGTAAATTGAATCCTTCTCTTCGTTTTGAAACGATTTGTGTGTATTTTACAGACACAATTATGTTATTTGATATTATGGTAAATTTAAAACAATTTTTCATCACAACACAATTATGTATCACAGAAAAATTTTTAAAGGATTATCTTGTAAACATTAATCAGTTGAGTTAGTTTTTAAAATGGAGTTAAGGAGTAACTAGAGTTTTGAAATCCATTAAAAGGGTGTGTAAAAGTATGTTACAAAATTTAAAATTTCAGAAAAAAAATAATGTTCACTGAATTTTCTACTTAAAATTTGTTTTCAAAACTACAGTGATTTCTGTGGCATCTTTATATTTCTGCACCTTATCATCCTAGACAACTGTGTCGATCTAGTAATATTTTAGGGAAAAAGCCCGAAATTCCGATATTTCTTTTTCGAATTTCACACGCCTTCTGCCATCATTCTCATTTACTATCTCAAATTAATATTTAATTTCTCTTCAATGATTTCCAATAATTACTATTTATTTAAGATTTTCAAATCATTTTCAATTGACGGTAGATAGTATTTACGTAAACAATAATGACAGAACGCAGAGACCATTAATTACATTTGAGCATGTTACGTTTTGTAACTAATTATTACAGCATAATTCTTCTCGCAGCTGGAGTTGAAAGTAAAGATTTGTCTGCACCTTTCATGTTTGCCGCTAATCTTCAGAGACTACTAATTTCACTAAAGCAAATATAATTAAATCAGGTAAAACTGCTAGTTTTGTATTCTCCGACGGCTCGCGGTACCACTATAAAGATTTATTTTTTCGTCTTATGAGAAATGATATATGAAATTTGAAATAGTGAAGGGTTGCAGGGTGCAGTCATACTTGATAATTATAACTATTTTTTAGGATTAACTGTTTTTGTTTACCATAAATTATGTATTTGAATGAAATATGTATATGTATATTTTTATAAAAAACGCATATAAAAACATTGTTTTTTTATATCGATAAACACCTTAATAATAATATCCCTTGAAATCAAAAAGATTGAACCAAAATTAAGATCACAAGACAAATTTTAGTTACTCTAAGTAGGCTATACTTTGCAAACTTCAAAGAATTCTAACTCAGGAACAAGAATGTTATGATCGATGCAGTCTTAAATACAGTTCTTACTTTATTATATATCGGAAAATATAACGATTTGTTGCAATATCTAGTTACACTTTGAAATTGATTAGTTAGAAATTGATTGATTGATGATATTTCATTTAAAACAGGCGGATATACCCTCGTGGAGAGATGTATAATTTTTTACAGCCACAAAAAACAAGCGAAATCGAAATAAGTATATTAAATTAAGACGGATCAGCTGCCTAAATATAAGCTGAAAGCCTTGTATATCAAATAATTGGTTGGTAACAAGATCGGCTAATGTAAATCAAATATATCAAAGATCACTTGTCAAAGACTTCCTCCTCCTCTCTAAGAGTATATTTTAAGTACCCTTCTTTAATATAATAAACCTCTCTTCCTGCATATTATCGGAAGTCTTTGAAGTCGCTATTTAGATTATTGTTTCGAATGAGCCTAGCAAATATTAAACGCTTCAAAGAGTTTATATACTTATATACGTAAATGGCCAAATAACTCAGCTGGTGTGTCCATTAAGCCTTGTTCGCTGTTACCTTATTATTATTGCTCCCTTTATGTTAATAACCCGAAAGTGTTTTAAATTTCACGCATCTTGCTTATTAAATACATACATGTGTTTATTGCCGCAAGAAACAAAGGACCGAAACTTATGATACCCTTTCCCCTGCCCACCAATTATTTATATGGCGGCAATAGGCGTAGTGAAGCCATTTTGAGAGAATTTAAAATGATATCGACGGTCGTAAAAGTAATCGTTTACAATTCCTTAAACTGCAATTAGTACACAGATCTATAGATTACTTTTTTTACTGGGAGGATTCTTGTAACCGTGTAAATGTGAGTAACAGTGAAGGAAATTTTAATTTTATGCCAATTGTATTTCATATTCCGACTTAATGAGATAATTAATGCGTTCAAAGAAGAAACCAGTTAGCGGTTAAGCAAGGATCGTGTTCCTATTATATTAGCCAGAAGTTTTTTTTTATAATTATTTTTAACCTGAATAAAATAACATTTAAAATATAAAAAAATAAAAATAATAAAATTTGGCCAGATATGAAACATAACTGATTATTAATAAAGTATACCGATATTTATTTAATTGAAAGATAACTCGAAAAGTATAATTGCAATTATAACCAAATTTCTTGGTCAACATTTTTATCTAGATATTTTCTATGACTGATATATGATAAAGTCGTTCTATTTAGATCAAATTGATTAAATGTTGTTAATATCGTATAAAAGTGCCGTATTTTTTGTGGTAATCAGCTGGAAATTTGGGTAAGATCGTTTTAATGACAGTTAGATTATGTAATTGAGCGATCCCCAAATTTGTTCAAGCTTCATTTATGTTCATATATGTATGCATCTGAATATGAGCTGAGTTTCTTTGGACTTGTGATCCTGATCTACCGAATATAATTCCTTTTATTAAATTTAAGAACTTTATTCGAAACAAACAAGAAATAAAGTTAATTTTGTATACCCTGGCAGTTTGTAATTTAACGTAACCGTTCCAATAACAGCTATGAGAGATACATAGTCGATTGATTTCGATCAAATTAATAGAAAACATTACTATAAATGTCTATAAACCTAAACATATCTAAAAACATATACTCGTATATATGATACGTATAAAATTTATACTATAGACACAGAGGCTTTGCCGATTCCCCCAAATTGTTAAATAAATAGACCGATGAATCCTATAATTGTGAAATCGTTAAAAATGGAATAGATGCATATAATATGATATGATAATACATATAGTCGTCCGATCCGGTCCGTTACTTTTTATCTGAAAACTAAAACTGAGAGAATAGAAAAACGGACATGGCTAGATCGACACGGCCATTTGTGATGATTAAACTTCATATACTTTAAGCGTTTATTATTGCTTTGCAAAGTACTGTCTAAAATTATAATACTCTCAGTAAGGGTATATGTGAAGTGGCCAGGCTAGACTCTCGAGTCATGAATTACTAAATGCACAGTGTCCGTATGTCTGAACACCTAGATCTTGGAGAAGAGCTAAGAATGTGTCACGCAAGTTTCCGTTTACTTCCTGTTTCGTAGCGTATAGCTTGCCATATATATGGATTAATATTAATTGGTGTTGACATCTTGATCACAAATAAATTTGTATACAGAAGGTATTATAATTTAAGTTGGCAATTTGTAAAGCACAGAATAGAGCACTTCCGGTATATATTATCATGGTCTACCTATGTTAATAGTTGAAAGATCAAAATTCCTCGCTTATCGGTACATGGATACAGTGTAGAGGTATTTGAAAATAAATAAAACTATTTAAATTCTAAAAACAAATAATAATTTCTTTAAACTGTATGCGGATTTTTTATTAACATTTTATAAAAAATGGCATAATAAAAGCAAAGACCAATATAATGTTATAATGTAAATGTTTTCATAAGACCTAAAGCTTAGAACACTTACGGTAAAATGTAGTAACTGATACTCTTGCTATAAATTTAAGGATATCATTCTATGTTTTTAGAAGTTAAATGGCATTGAGATTTGATTAAGTGATACAAAATTAAAAAGGTTTTTAGTATGGTAAATCAATGAAACATTCTGCGAAATGAAGGACTGACCATAAAATCTGGTTATGAGACATCGAACTTTTCTGCCATGTACCATTTAGGTGACGCGGTCGCCATTGCTACTAGTAGTCAACAGATTTTGAATGTCAAATCACTTTAATATTATATTGCATTGTATAAATAAACCTAGAGGCTACACAAACTTAATTATGTAGATTCTCATTTTTCCATTAAAAATTTCTCTTAAGACTAAGAAATTAGAATATCCCCAAAAAGTTATATGCCTCTTGATTTCCCTAATATTTTATTAGACCTACACTTGTATTTCATCTAACAATTTTAGATGGTTTTTTATTACCCTTAATGGCTAATGTTTTAATAACTTGTCCTAAAGATCACTGAACTTGTATAGCCCCCTTTACCTCTAAAGGAATTCAAAACAACGCTAAAGAATTGAAAACAGTATTTGGTTCAGTTATTTAAATGTTTATATTCTTCACAAAATGATCGATCTACGCACTAGGTTTGATACAAATAAAATAAATAATTTACTAGTACGGATATGTTAAATAGAAGCTATTAAAATCTGTATAACAAGCCTTTATTTACATGCCTTCTACGCCTAAGTATACCGTATATGTTTTGGTCCTATTACAATTAACCTTAATGCGAAAGGAACTACGTTTGGATGGATATACATATATCGTTCAGATTCAGAAGTAATGCTATACATAGTCTATATTGTACGCATGTCGTTGTCTATTCTAGTCTGGACCTCGGGGGTCCGATATTGCTGCGCCGGGGCCACGAGGGTGACATTGTTGTAGTAGATGTTGTGCATGTTGGCGATGGGCGCCGCCATCATGAACAGCGGATGGGAGATGGCCAGCTCGTAGGTGGTGGCACTGCCGTGGATCCCCGAGGCCTGCAGCCCGGCGACGTTGGCACCCGTCGCGTAGTGCAGGAAGGGCACATGCGCTCCGGCATTGATCGTGTGCAGCGGCGGCAGGGGATCTTCGGTGCGGCTCGATCGGCTGGCGGACATGTAGTCCTCGGAGGCGGAGGCGGGCGTGGTCGGATATCGGGCGATGCCGCTGCACTCCACCACATCGATGTCCACGCGATCGTCCTCGTCGTCCTCGTCCTCGGAGTGGTGCTCGGGCTTGTCGGGTGTGATCAGACTCTCTATCGTGAAGGATCGCTTGGGCCGCAGCTCCATATCGGAGCTGGTGAGCGAGGGCAGATTGGACAGTCCCATGTCCGAGAGATTGGTGTGCTCCGCATTGGCCATGGAGCTGGGCATCACATGCGCGGGCAGACCAACGCCCTGGCCCAGGGAGTTGGGTATGTGGTTTGGGTTCGGAGTCCTCGGCAGCGGATCCAGCCTCATGGACGCACTGTTCATGTCCAGGGGCGCCATGTGCGAGGCACTGCCGCCGTTCCGCGTGGTGAAGAAGAACCGATTCAGGTTGGCCAGAGCGGTCAACTCCTCGTTGAGCAGATCCTTGTCGTTCTTGTGCAGCTTGAAGCGCTTCCGCCGGCGGAGCAGGCTCCCGTTCTCGAACATATCGAAGGCCTGCGGATGGAGGGCCCAGTAGGCACCTTTGCCGGGCCTGTCCGGCCGCCGGGGAACCTTAATGAAGCAGTCGTTGAAGCTGAGGTTGTGCCGCAGCGAGTTCTGCCACCGCTGCGTGTTCTTCCGGTAGTACGGGAATCGGTCCGTGATGAACTTGTAGATGTCGCTCAGCGGCAGCATTTTCTCCGGTGAGCTCCAGATGGCCATCGCTGTGAGCGATATGTACGAGTAGGGGGGCTTCTGTTCGCCGTAGGATTCGCGCGAGGGCCTTGGCATTATTACACAGTGGGCGACGTGGACACAGTGTTCACTTGTGGGGACACATCACTTGGCAGGACTCAGTGCATCGCCATGGTATGTTAGGAATCACGTATTTTAATTAAATTCTTCTTCTCTTTAGCTTTCGCCTTCGGTAGTATTCGCTTCGGTAATAGCCTAAATTAATTGACGGAGGAGTGACGAGAGTTCCGGCGCAGGAACCAAACCCGCTACCTTGGAGCTACGCTGGCGATACGACATGATGGGCGATACGACGACGATAGCGACGGCAAACGAGATCGCGCGAACTGTCGGCAATAAACTCTGCACAAGAACTACGCTCGTTATAAGCTCCGGTCCGGCGACGACACTGGATGTAAAAGCACTCTCACTGAGGTTTCCCCGGCCTGGCAAATTACCATTAAAAGCTGAATGCGAATACGTGAGTGGTAGTGGCAGAGCACCGCCGAGCAGCGACGAGGAGCACCGAGCAGCGCGGCGCAGAGCAGACCTATAGCTGGGGCTTCACTTGGAGCTATAGCTGGAGCGGACTCGAGGCAAAGGCAAAGGCAACAGCAAAGGCAAAGGCGAAGGCGAAGATAGCGATAGAGAGGGAACAAAACAAACGACAACAAACGAAGAACACGGCACACAAAAAATTACTGTTTCAGCAGACTGGCAGACGACGTGCCGGTTATTGTACTAAGTGAGCAATGCCGTCCCGTCCACCACCGTACAACCAACCACAGTGAGCAATGCAATCAAAATATAATCACTCACATCATTGCCCCCGTGCTCTCTCCCAATCACCGCGATGCGAACATGCATCATCCCTCCGCCACGGCGAAACTTCAAAGCGGAGCGGAGAGCCAAAGCAAAGAGTCTGAGATTTACTAAACGAATAAACCAGTCTGACCAGACCGCACTACGCCGCTCTGGCGAAGAGCTAATGCCCCGCCGGTGGTTGCGGCAAGCTACACGGTGAGAAAGCGTCCTCCCTGTTAAAAGGGGGTAGAATTTCGGGTACGAGTTTTACCCATTTCGAAGTCACTTTCCCATATTTTATTTTGTTTTTAGGGATACAAATATCACCCAACTATGGCATTCCTACTCTCTCCTTAGAACTTACAATAGAAAAGCGGATACCCAAAAAAGTATGCTATGCGTTTTAGAAATCATAAATTAGATCCATAGCAAAAAGCCTTTTATATTATTGATCCCGCTTTAAAGCTTAAAGTGATTTCTAATTTATTATAATGAATTGGTATAATAATTCTCTAAAATATAATTAAAAATGTTTATCAAAAATATAACTATATCCAACAATTTACTTTTGCACACCATTAAGTAAGCGTATTCCCAATCTTAACTTGGGAATTATAAGTCCACCTTTCTAGTTTAAGTTGGGAATACAAAGTTGCCATCTATAAGCTCACTTTTCTAGTTAAATCTTAAATACCAAAGTTCAGAAATGTAAGCACACCTTTTTTGTTAAATTTCAAATTCCGAATTATAAGCTCACTTTTCTAATTAAATCCCAAATACAAACTAGGGAATTATAAGTTAAATTTGGAGTTATAAACTAGTACTTTTCTACTTAAATCCCGAATACTAAATTGGGAATATTAACTTAAATTTTCTACTTAAATCCCAAAGACAAATTCAGCAATTAAAGGATCCTGGTTGAATCCGAAATACAATCTTGGGAATTATAAACCCAAATTTGTAGTTCAAACCACTATGGCTTTAAATTTTTCTGCGTGTATCAGGGGAGTATCTCGTCGGGTTTTATTTAGCTTTACCTTTGCTTTTGGCCGTCGCCCCAGCCAGCTCCGCACCACGCCGCTCAGCTCCGCTCCGGACAAAAGAGCAGCCGCCCCGGCAGCTGGTTCTGGCCATGGCTGGGACTCTGGCCGCGGCTCGACGCTGGCTCTGGCTCTGGCTCTGGCTCTGGCTAACGGCCCAATGTGAGAGAGGTGTTGAAAAAGAAAATTACAACCACTTTACCGATTTACTGATTTTACGTTTTCATAATCTTGTTAGTTAATTTGCCTGCTTGGGACTCGGCCATGATTCCACAGAACGTAAAAGCCAAAGCACATTGCCACCGCATTCGGCGAACGTGTGGGTTTGGGTCTTGGTCTTGGTCTGGCTGTGGGCTGTGGGCTGGGGTTTGGTTTTGGGTTCGGGTTCGGGTTTGCTTTTGCTTTTGGACTGCACTGCCGTGAGTTTGCGAGAGACGATTTAACACTAGGATGGATAATTGTCTTTAATAGTGCCCCTGATAGACCAGCAAATCGCAAACTAGGAGTGTGGATGGGTGTATTAAATCGCATTAACTCATAATGAGTCGGCATTCTTCTCATTTCCAAGTGTTAATTAATAACAGCTGGGTATCACGACACCCAGTAATGGCTGCACTGAGTAAATGTATCTTTATCCTCCAAACTACTCATTATTGGGTATTGCTCCACCTCCTTCTCCTCTGCTCAATACTAAATCAATAAGACTTGTTATAAAACCAAGACAAATAATAGCTTTGGCCGTTAATTGTGAATGCAAAAAGTTACTCATAGGAAATAAAATATACACATATATATTTTAATTGGAATTCGCCATTTCTTCCATTCCCATGCTATAACTCAATCATTAACTGGTTAAAAAACCTATAAGGTGCATATTATATAGAACCGAACAATTAAATGCCGTGGGTAAGGTAACAATACCAGTAAACCATTAAAAAATTACCCGTAACAAACGGACATCGCAGTAAATTAAGAATTTATTTATCTGTTTATAAATAACAATCGCATTTGGCCATAATTGTGCCGTTCATAGTGATAATTAGGTGCTCGGTGAGCGAAGGTTAACAGCGATGTGCCGCCGCAGTGCCGGCGCAGCTCTCGAAGGGCGGCCCAGGGAGAGAGAGCGAGCGAGAGACTGGTAATGGGATTGGGATTGGGTGTGGGTTTCAGCCCAAGCTTGTTGGGCTTGCGAGTGGGTATGAGAATGGGAATGGGAATGGGCATGGGTTCGGTTCGGTTCGGAGTGAGAGCAGTAACCACCGGAGAGGGATGGCACTACGACGACGACGACGCTATCAGACATCTCGCTCCCTTGCTTGCCTATACGAGCAAAAAAAAACCTAGGACTGGGATTGGCCATTTGCCGGAGTACGCTTGCCGGGGCGGGGCCTAAATGGCATTGTAATAAGGCAAGTGGACATATGTATGACTATGGTTTCGGTAGCACTTCTGATTAACCATTAACGAGCTTAAATACCTACAGAAATTCAATCAGTCCGTAAAATTACATGTTATAAATAATCAAATTACCGCCAGACCGGGCAGATGCATTGTCAGGCGTTTTCACAATAAGATTATTTATAAATATGTGCTTTGCATAATTTATATAATTACAAATGTACATATGGCGAGTACTTACCGACCTAATGGATTTATTAAATATTTCTCCCATGCCTGCGTCCGAGTGCTTACGCAAGTGTGACAATAATTGGTCCCACGCGGCCATGCTGAATGCTAATAATATGGAGTTGCCACCATTGCAATTTTCAACTCCTGCATAAAGCAACTCCATCCCTAAAAGGTATTCTACGGTGACACTAGATCCTTTATGAACTATAGCTTCCAACTTCAATATACAAGACTGAGAATATTCTCAGATGTCCAGAACATTAACTTTAAAATAAGAATGATTACTTGCAAAGGCTTATTTAAACCATAGTATTATTTAAATAAATTAAGAACGATTAGTTAAAATCGGAATCTCGATTTATTTATTTTTTTTTGTGATAATTACCACACGATGTATACGTTAGTTACCAAATAGATTTATGTAAGCACAGTTCTATTCTAAAATTTCGTTTTGAATATATTTTGTTAGGGTAAATATTAAATATTAAATAGTAAAGTGAAAAACTTTTAACTCACATATTTTTTTAGTTTTAATAATAAACTATGTTTTACAGTAAAATGTCAAATATCGCTGTTCAACGCGTTGATTTCCTTCTTTCGATACTTTCTTTTAAATTCTCAATTATCATTATTATTTTTTATATATTTTGTAATATAATTTATATTTTTTAATATGCTTAGTTAGTCTGAACAAAAATAAATTTTCTAATGCCGTCGTATATCTAATATTAAAAAAAAAACTCAGTACCTTAAAAATAAAGGGTTCGTCATCCTCAAAAACACATCCATCACATGAATAACCAAAATTGTCTTATTTTTTCGTTGCATACTTTCGGCGACTTCCTACCAGAAATAAAATAAAGTTTTTGATTAAGTTTTGCAAGGTCAGAGATCGGGAAGCACAAAAACTTGATATTCAATATGTAATATTTTTACCATTGTAAATTTTATATCAGATATAGAAATTTAAATATTGATTAATGTCGCAATGTTAAGAATGCTAAGAAAAATATATAAAGTTGAAAGAATGCTGTCTTTGCCAGCCTAATTTCCTATACCTATTAATATCAGTTTTTGGATAATTATAAAATTTGTTTACCCCGTTGGTAGAATTGATAATATAATATATCTGACTGGATAACAAGTCGAAAACTATAATGCATAAATATTTAGTAATTCAATAATTAAATTTATGATTTCAAGAGAACAACAATACCTATATGGTGTTCAAAGAATGAACAATTACAACTGTGTAAAGACTATCACAACCTTTTTTCGAATCCTATTTATAATCGCTTATAATAAAATCGCATTCTCCTGGCAATAAGATCCTATTTTTGATTTTATAAATTGGATTTGCGAAATGGGGAATTGATCTACAATATGGATACAATATTAAATTAGATCGGACCAGAATTGATATTGAGAACTCAACTTTATATGGGAATACGAACAATGATTAATCTTGATTATATGGGGGAAATGGGGGATATGATTATATGGACAGCCACTAGTCAATCTTCCAGTATTTGTCAATATTTTCCCCCCATTACTAAGGATATAAATTCCGGAAAAACAAATATATTAATTTTAATATTAACCCCTTTACACAATTCTAAATAATCTCTGTCAGCACTCGCCAAAAACTAGGCAAAGATTTTTTAAACCCTGCGACGGTTATACTTTTGTATGATTTTGTGAATCAACTCGTTCCTACTGGTTGGTTTCATGTTAGATGCTTTATTGTTTATTAAATTCCGAGGTCTACCTGATGTTTGCATGAGAACATACACCTTTTCCTTGGGCCCTGCACAGGGCACAAATTGTGGCCTAATTTTTCCCTTGACAATCCCATGCTATTCAATTTAACCGTGAATCTTATTTAAAATGGATTTAAAAAGCATTTACAGAAACACGAATAAGCATTAAAAATTGCCTAGCGTGACGGACGCGAAACATAAATTTACATTTTATACAGAACCATATTTTTAAAATAAAATTATTGCCGCCGCCGCCGAGGTTGAGGTTGAGGCTCAATCAAACGCGCATACGCATTGCGTACACACACAAACACGGCGTAACAACAGATACAATCACAACAAATTTTACGCCAAACAATTACAAGGCATTATAAGATTTTTGTTAACAGAATGGAGGGATGGTCAAGCTATTTAACCCGCAACCATAAATCTTTTTATATTCGCCTGTAACCACAGGCTCGCAGTACCCACCCAGTACCCACCCAGGGTTTGACATTTGCCTTGTAAATGCGTAATAATCAGGACATCCGACAAACAGAAAGTTACGCTTTAATGCCATTAGCCTCGGTATACGGTTAACAGTTGTTGCAATCATCCATTTAATGCCGAACATTGCCGCAACGGAAACCAATGAAAATAAACAGAAAACAGAGAATCAGTGAGAGCAAAACATGCCCATACCCCAAATTAAAAATCTATTTTTTCCATATTCGCTTTGCTGACAAAATTGCCATTTACAAAATCCATTTTTGCCCCGATATCTTTTGCAGCTGCAGCTGCCTCGCTACTCAATCACAATAATAGACTGCCGACTACCGACCGACTCCCTCCCGTTGCTTCTTTGTGGATTTACTGAAAGTCTCGCTTTATACTCGCAAAAGACCATTCTTAAAGTGAATCAATAAGCTGATCGGACGTGTATTTTGGCCGGTTAAGTGCTCCTTGACCATCTTTTAAACAATTAAAAGTCTTGAATCGCCAATAATTATTAATCTGAAGACTAAATTGAAATGAACTCGAGCGTACAATCATTAGTCTTAAGAAGCCACGAAAGAACCATAATAATATTAACAATTAAAAGTTCATTACTAATACAAATTGATGGATGGAACGAATCGATTCTTGGTTAAAGTCAATTTACTAATTTTTGGCCGTGTCTAAATAGGGAATTTGGAATTGATTTTATGTCTAATATTTGAAATTACCCATCAAGTTCTACCAGTGCCAGAAACACTAGTCTACAGACTTCTTTAGGCTCTAAGTTCTACAGAAAATTATTAGCTCAAATTATAGATTAAGAAAGACTATTATATGAATATAATAAGGTGCGTTTTTTAAAGAGATAGGGTACGTTTGATAATAAAAAATATATATTTCTAGAAAGTCATTAAATATTAACACATCCTCACAGAACAAAATCAAAATTTGAGACCAGGTATGAGACACACATAACCTACAGGATTTAGACCCGGTGAATATATATATCTCAAGCAGGGGTGCCCACAGTCCTAACTCGCGAGTCAGTCAATTTCCCTGCCCAACCTCTGCCGACACACACACAGTTCTAAAAACAAATAACAAAATAATCGAACTTTTACTACAATAAAGGTTAGTTATTTACTTTTCTCACTAGCCGCTTTGTTCTATTTCTTACTCACAACAATTCTAACATGTCAATAGATTGCCTAATTTAAAGGTACTCCAAATACCTTTAAAAATGTGTTAACAAGTGAAAATTATGAATTCATTTCGCCACAGCGCGATTTTTGCCAACAAAAATCTGATTAATGGCATGGGGTCTCATCCTTCTAAACAAACACAACTTACTGTCGAATTATAACTTTTGCAATTTATTATTCATTCATTCATTCAGCAGACGGCTTCCAGGTACACAAGAAGATATTTTCGCTTATTAATTTATTGACCATCTTTTACAAATAGCAATAAATAAATATGGACGAAAATTTGGGACGTTAGGTTTGCTAACGCTAAGGCAGCAACACCACCTGTCCAACAAAGCGGAACAATGCCTTCAGAAGAAGTAGTTTACATTAAATGAAACCCATAAATTAAAAAGGAAACTGCTGGGCTATGTGTCAGAACCGTAATTAGAGATATTGGCTTTAAATAATCGACCGGCACTCATTTGTTCACTTTTTACTCGCCGACAACGCAGCGGCACGCCTGTGTTTAAGATCGAACCACAGAAAAGGTGTTAGAAAAGGGCGATCGGCAAAAAGGTAAAAAGGCACAAAACACCAACAACAACACCAACACGAATTCCCGATTCTCGTTTTCTCACATGTCCATATGTGCGGCTGGCTGTCCGAGTCGGAGTCAGAGTCGGAGCTGGAGTTGCTCATCCCCTTTATTGTTTCATGGGATCAGATCAAGTTGTATGTGGTCCAAACGGAGCGAAATCGTATATTAGTGGACGAGTTTCCATGCTCTACGGCCTGCTGATCATCGGCATTACCAGTAATGGGCTGCGCTGCCAGCACCAACGGCCAACAGCCTGTGCCTCTGCCTCCGCCTTCGCCTCTGCCTGTGCCTGTGGACTGTGCAGGCAGGCTATTTAGGAGACTGCGTTCCATCATTAACATCAGACAGCTGTTAAATGATAGACAGAATTAGTATAAACACATTTAATTATATGGTCGGTGTTGTCAGGTGTTTTACACCTTATTAGATCGTGTTAACCTTTGATCTAACTTACTGATATGGAACGGCAGGCAAACCAAATACCGACTCCCAAGAGTCGCCTTTGTCTTTGCCGGTAAGTGGCAGACCATTAACAGTTTTTGCTATAACTCTGACTGTACCATTGATATTTAATATTGCTATTTTAATGATTCGAAATTTATATACATTTGTTAGCTCAGAAAATTATAATATTGAGACATGGTGAAAGCTAATCTTAGTTAATTAAGTCTTTGAGGTACTGAGATCAAATGTTTTTTACTTTAAGATGTGACTTTCGGGCTCCAGATTCATAATCTTTAATATGTGCACTAAGTAAGATAGCAAAAACAATATGAATTAATTTATTCATCCTTAAAAAATGTATGTACATATTTACCTTATAGGTGCCATATTCTTCCAGTTTCCGGTGTTCGGCACTAAGATATATTCCTCTTATACCGAGTATAAAAATCATCCATTTCGAAAAGCAGCATAAAAAAAAACTTAAGTATGGAATTGCATATTTACAGGGATTATTAAATGTTCTCAGTGGTAATATAAAAATAATAGAGTTTTACTTAATTTAGAGATAATAAATAAATAATAGAGTTTAACCTAACTAATGTATTTTTTAATTGAGCTTTTAGGTATAGTAACAAAATGTTAGCCAACTTATAAGCAATTAGTATTATATTCCAGGCAGTGACGATCTCTGCGGAATATTGTTCTACAATATATTGTCTTATAGAAAACTTTGGTTTTCAATAAATAATAAATTTTGAAATCATTGGATGTGTAATCACAAGAACCATTTTGGATTTTATATATAGATTAATTAAAGAAAGTTAATGCAAATGCAAAGTAAATGTTTACGATTTTAAAATATGTACTGGTGAAATGTTCTGACTTATAATTTGATAAGACATTTCTAAGGAGTTACCTTCTTAACATGTCCTCGACCAGAACCCGTTATGGCCAAATGGACCTTGGACTCGGATTTAGCGGTTCAAAATACCTGTGTCTCCGGCCGGATATGTACCCGTATGGTACAATGGTATTATATCTTCCTCCCAACAACAATTGTATGTAATAGGCACAAAAATAAGGAGGCATCTCCGATTCCATAAGGTCTGCACATATATGAATGAAACAAATGAAATGAGACTATAAAAGCCAGCTTCCAAGTTTGGTGACAACATACTAATCTGTTCCACGCAGAATAAGTTTGTTTTAAAATTTGGCCAAGCCCTCAGTAAAAAATGTATAAGTGAGATATAGTCGTGATTTTTGATTTAAAGTAAATCGACATACGTTCGTACATGACCTAATAACTTGAGTAAAATCGGATGATAAGCCTTGAATGTATTAAGGTATTATCTGTGTATGCTTCTGGACTTCGGCAACATCTACAATTGTGGGTTTTGCTCTACATGTTCCAAGCAACATTTTTCTTTATTTGTCAACATTTTATTCTGCCTTCCCCTTTGTATAATTTTTTAATTAAGTTTTTCACAAATATGAACATAATTAGACAAGGGAATTAGCCATCTATGTATATGTGCCTTTTAATTTTATCCCCAATGCTTTTGGGTACCGGGTATCTCACTGTCGGTCATACTCGACTGCATCTTACCTACTTGATTTTAATTTGTGTGGATGTTTAATCTTAACCATTGGTGTAACCTTTTTAGGGATTACATGCCGAAGGACTACAAAACAGGCTCTCAAGAGTAACCAAGTTTTTGAAGAGTTTCGGATATTTGAGAAATTGAGTAGTGTTTCCGCTTTCATCTTAAAAAGGAAGCAAACTGCGGGGAGCCCAAATACACTTGCTAAAATCTGTAAAATAATATAAAATATGAAATTCAGTATTATAAAATAATTATATGTTACGTCTTGGCTACGTCGTTTCCTGGGCAAATATGAGCGAAAGTCCTCAGAATTTAATGAAACTACAAATATTTTGTTAAAATCCGATAAAAGGAGCATCTTTTGGCCATTAACAGATACCTTTAGAATCAACGATATTAGGCACATTTTGAACATTTATTCCTCTAGCAGCTATAAATATAGCTTTTAAATTGAGTGAGTAAATGCCTTAAGTCAGTCGGACAGGATAAATCGACGCGCTTGCTGATGTTGATAAATAATAACTACACTTTATGGAATTCGCTTCGAAAGGGTACAATAAAAAACATTCGTTCAAAGAACACATAAGAATATGTAAAATGATAAACCTTTTTAACAACCTGTCGATGAAATGCTGACATATTTGAACTTTTTAATTTTTAATAATAGAATAGTTTTCAGTAAAAATTGAGGACTTATAATCAAAAGAATGCAAATATAGTGATTCAAAATAATTCCCAACTTCTTCTTTATAATTAAAAGCAAATAATACGCAACATATAACTTTTTCCAAACCTTTTTTTATTGTCACATAAAAAGATTCTTAAACGTCAGTGTCCCTACTCGTCAATCCCGGATCATTGGAAAAAATAAGCTTCTTCTGTGAGGTGTTCATATACGGACGATTAATCCATTCAGTGTCAGCCGCCTTGATATTCTCCAGCGTACCCAGCTTGATTTGATAGAGTTTCAGGACGAATCTGGGCCCAACTTCGCTGAGCTCCAGTTCCTTGTTCTTGTATTTGTACTGATGATGCCTAAATATAATCGAGTCATTGTGGTTCAAGAAGGACATGACTCTCTGGGAGCTCTCCTTTGGGACGGGGAACAAGTGCTTCAGGATCTTTACAGTCCTCAAACCGATAGGCGTTTTGAAGTTATTAAAAATTAAGTGCGGCTTCTGCTCACTCATGTGTCCGATATCGGGGATATCATGACGCATAATGACATCGGATATGTTGAAGAAGGCAGTTGGCCCGTAGGGAAGATGGCAAACCACAAGGCTGTCCGGAATGCCTCGGTGCTCGTGCACAATTAGGAAATCGGTTACATTATTGGCACGACAGGCGTGCATTAGTGTCGCCAGCTGGTAGTTGCCTCTGTTCATCTGCTGGGCATTGGGAAAGATCAGTCGCAGCTCCTTCATGAACATCTTCAATCTGGACGAGGGGTTGTGCGAGGTGGTCAGCATTATCTTTGGGTCCTCGCATCCAGCATAATGGTACTCATCATTGACAGTGCGGTCGTCGATACCTGAGATGAAGATGGTTCGGAATGGTTAGTGGTTCTTTATAAGAAGTTAGACAGCTAATGGGGGGGCTGGTAACATGTTCGGTGGCTGCCATTACGATCTCAGCTTATTGATACAAATGGCAAGTTCACAATCTAACTATATCCTTAAACCTAAGAAGAGTAGTTACTTAAGTAGCTTAATATTCTTACCTGCATCAGCATATTTCAGCGAGTTGTAGACTGTCATGCTCTTCTTAACATTCTTCGAGCCAATCGTCTTGTTTTCATTGATGCTTTGGACAACGGTCTCCTGGATTTTCTGTTTGGACTTCAAGCGCTCGGTAAGGGCCTTGTTGTACAAATACTCCCGGCGTTGTCTGGCTTGTTTTCGCAGCATTTTTATTTGTTATTAATTCGGCTCGCACGTGTATGGGATAAATGAAAACAATTGCCCGCTAGAGGTGTCAAGCTACCGATGGCACTGTCGATAGTATCGATAGCTTGGATTCAGCTTGCACCATCGGTTGTTTGAAAACAATCGCGATAGTATCGTCACCATATTTTCCCCCACTACTTTTCTTTATTTGTTTATTCTGTTTTTATATTAATATTAATTGAAGTTCTAATTAGTTATTCTATTTTTAATTTTGAAAACAAACCATTAAAACTTAGAAAAGTAATATATAAATCACAAAAATGAAAAATTTGTCCAACTATTTTTATGATTTTTAAAATTACTATTTTATTTATTCTTTAATCTAAGAATCTCAATTAAATTAATAAAAAATACTCTCCAATTTTTGGGAGTACTTTATTAGATGAATACCCCTTCTTTTCAAAAATTGTATAGATATCGATAGTATCGATAGCTTAGGAAAAGAAACCTCGAAACTATCGATGGTGCCATCGGTAGTTTGACACCTCTAATCAAAATATTTACGACTGCTTTTTGCGCGACTTGCTTGCCAGTTTTGCATATTTTTAAATAGTATGCACTAAGTCATCATGTAGTTAAGGCTTAATTATATCAAATATACTGACTAAAGTGTTCTGCACATTCATTCATAATTACTGCGGAATATTATGGCATCGGCGACATCAAGCACCAGAAACATAAACAAACTGCGGCTGAAAATATGCTACTGCATACTCCTAAAATGGTAAATGAACTTTGATATTGTTTTTAATTTACTTAACATATTTCATATTGCAGCAACATCTCCATATGTGTTTGCTATGCTTAATTGCACTAGCGATACTCTCATACTTCGTTTATCAGCGGCCTTTTTGGGGAGATGACTATAAGGCAGAGGCAGCTGGTTTTAGCCAAACGTACGTATAAGTAAACCCATAGAAATGTAGCAATTCAGACCTGTTGTCAACGTTACGGTTAACAATCAATAACCCATTCAAACGACTTTAACAGCTGCAAAAATATTTATAATCTAGCTTTTACTAAAAATGTGTTACCCTCTTTCATAGACAAACATGGAAACCCCCTCTATATATCGTTGTGGTTTGCTGCGGTCAAAGAGTACAGGAGACTCTGGTTATGATCAAATCGGCCATTCTGTTCAACTATGACGAGGAGTACTTGAAATTTTTGATTTTCACTGAGAGCGGCAAGGGCGATGAGTTCACGGAAAAGCTGACGGACTGGCGCGATATTAAACCCTTCACATTTGACTTTGAGATTTTGCCTTTGCAATTTCCCAGTCACAACGAAATCGAATGGAAGAATCTCTTCAAGCCATGCGCCTCTCAGCGTCTGTTTTTGCCAGTAAGTGCGAATTGAAATATCAATATGCAGACGTTTTTGCTAATTAAACTATTTGCTTCTTCAAGTCTTTGCTAACGAAAGTGGACTCATTGCTGTACGTTGACACGGATATATTGTTTTTGTCACCTATCTCGGATATTTGGCAATTCTTCAAGAAGTTCAACGAAAGCCAGATCTCGGCCCTGACACCGGAGCACGAGAACGAGAATATTGGGTGGTACAACCGCTTCGCACGGCATCCGTTCTACGGCCGACTCGGCGTGAACTCCGGCGTTATGTTAATGAATCTCACACGGATGAGGGAAATGAAATGGGAGCAACATATCTTGGCCATTCACAAGGAGTACAAACTGCGCATTATCTGGGGCGATCAAGACCTCATAAACATTCTATTTTACTTCCATCCCGACAAGCTGTATGTCATGCCCTGCGAATACAACTACCGTCCAGATCACTGCATGTACATGAGCATTTGCAACATGTCCCACGCCGGCGTGAAGGTGATTCACGGCAATCGTGGGTATTTCCATTCCGACAGACAACTGCTGTTCAAATCCATTTACGAGTCCATGGAGAATTACCAATTGGGGTCGAATGCCAACACCCAATTCCTAATGCCACTCCATGCAGCGCTCAAAATACAATCCGTCAATGAGTCGAGCTGTGGAAAAATATCGAATGAAGTCCTTAAAGTGGCGAATACAGTTTTAAGCAATAGATACAGGGATGAGTAGCGTGTAATATATTTAGGTTACAATCTAGAGTATTATTAGAAATTGTAGAAATGCGATTTGTAACGAAATGTACTTAATAATAGGTTTATGTTTTTGTACAAAATAAAAACTGATTGTACAAAACCCACTAGCGAGAGTCGCATAATTTTCACTAGTTTACCAGCCCCATCCCATTCATTATACAAAAATCCTGGTTAATAAATAAAACTTCAATATTTATTCTCGTTGCTTGGGGACAATAACAAAGGATCTTGGCATTAAAACGGACTTAGGCTAAGCAATAAATATTTGTTCGTGTATTTCCATACAACATTGACTAAGAACACAGGCAGGTATTTTCTAAATTAGATTTTATCCACGGAATAAATTTGCTCACGCGTGAGTAAACACCCGGATATCCTTCGCGGCCGCATCCAACGCCCCAGGAAACAATTCCGACGATAAAATATTTAACTCCATTGGATAACAACAGCGGTCCGCCACTATCGCCCTGGCATGAGTCCATGCTCGGTCTGCCCGCGCACAACATCGATGAGGTAATTCGAGTACTTTTGTATTTTTGATTTCGGCATTCTGTGATGGACATTATTGGCACCTTCACCTGATTAACAATGGACGGCAGTTCGCCGCCCTCGGATGTGCGTCCCCAGCCAACAACGGTTCCAATGCGCCCTGAGATCAGAATTAAAAGTTTATTAGCATTACTTATAGCTATGCAAACTTTGATTTTACCTGCGGGATCATAATTATACCGAGGAAGACACACTGGCTTTATAATTTTGGAAAAGGAAATGGGTTTCCGGAGTCTCAACAAGGCAATATCATTATTGTAGGTATCGGGATCGAAACTCTTGTGTTTTATCACCGCTGTCACCGCCCGCTGGATGGCCTGAGACTCCGATGTGATTTCCTGATCATGGTCGCCGAATATAACTCGAATTTTGGATCTTCTTAGTTTTTTAACGCAATGAGCTGCCGACAGAACGTAATCCTTGGTCAACAATGATCCGCCACAATGAAATTTTCCATCGTAAACAATTCGCGCCATCCAGGGGTATTGGTTCACTCCCGTGGGTTTTCCTCCAACAATTCTGTTTTCTTCATTTGAAAATCCACAATCTGTAACCAAAGGTTTTAAAGGAGTATTATTTTTCATTTTCCGTTATATATATAATTTAATTTAAATGCTACCTACCGCAATCACAATTTTTGAGGCTGGAATTCTCTGAATACTCAACGTCGTCTTCGGTATCCGAAAGTCCGAAAGCATTGGATACTCCCGAACTTATGCGAAAAATGGTATCAAATAGAAATTTACTGGTTCTCCTGCTTTGGCTGTGGCCCGTATGGATGGTGTTTACAAGTGCAGATTCATTGAAGGCCTTTGAATTTTCCAAGCACATGAGACTGGAAACATTCATCGTCAACGTGCACAATAGTAATATATATTTTAAATTCATTTTTCACGAATCAGATATCATTGTAACAATGGGTTCACTTTGTTTTTCGCGTGAACTTCATGCATAAATTAACAAAAATCAATACATTTTCATATATACAAAACTACGTAAAGATTTGAAACTAAAAGAAAAAGTAGAACAGCTTAAATAAATAATAAAAATTTCTGTAAATACTGCCTAAGAATAAATAAAAGTGTGTAACTAATTAATGTAACATAAAATATGTACTAATTTTGATCATGTAATGTAGCGTACGAATCGCTTAGCGTTGATACAAAACGTGAGGATTGTCCACGAGTGTGGCCACATATGCAAATGGTCAGTGAATCTCTCGGTCATTCCGGTTAGATGTGTCAGCTGTTTTTCATATATTTAAAATAAAATAAACCATTTGTTTAAGAAATTAACATTACAATTGAAATTATTATTTAAGTATATTTTTTACACTTCCCAGAAGACAATATCTACAAACGTTATGAGTAAATGTTTAATATTAAAAGCCATTTGCCGCTAGTATTGCCCTAAAATTCCCAAATGATTCGCTGCCACTCTTAATGTTAAAACCATTCAGAAAATAGATACTGATGACAGACATTGGCTATGTCTAGAAACAGCTGTATATTAAAATGAATTTTTATACTGGATTTATAGAAATTTTTAAAAGAAACTAAGAAAAATATTTTTAATTTCGAACTCACGATTTACCTCTGATTTATCCCCCAGTTAAGATATTTAAAAACAGTTAAAGTTTCCAGATTTTTTAACAATAACATTTAATAGTTTATATTTCATTAATGCAAGTTCTTAGTTCTCCAGTCGTACAAGTCGTCCACACTACATTCTTCCTCGCTGGAACTTAGCTCGGGATCTATTTCTATTTTGACGTTCACCTTCCGCTTTTTATTTAAAAGCAACGTTTTCTGATCATTTATCTTGATGACCCTCTTCCAATTATCAATTTGTTCGTCTATTTCCTTGATATGTCTCTTGATATTGATATCCTCTTGCTCGTCAGCAACGATAACACTTGATTCTGTGGCTGCCTTCTTGATCTCCTGCTGGAAGCGCTGCCACTCCTCGTCCTGGAGTCGAGCTGCTTCGGTTTTACTGGTCTTGTCCTCGTCGAAAAACTTCTCTGGCAATTTTTCGGCCACAGATTCATTTGCTGAAGGCTTATTACTACTAGTACTTGACTGTGGTGGAGTCGTCTTCTCTGGAGTATTCTGAGTATTCTTCTCTTGGTCCGCTGGTGGAGTTTTATCTTGCGGCGTGCTAGATTTCCCGACAGGATGCGGAGCCTTGAAAGATGGAGCTGATGATTCCTTGGCCGAGGTGCCCACCGATTTTTCAATCTTATTCTGCTTGGCCTGGTCCACATTAAGTTTGTGCTGCTTGGAGTTGATGTGCACCTTCCAAACGCTGGGCTTGATGGGAATCCTGCAAATTATACAGGTCAAGGTCCCTGAGGAGTCATACGTATACAGTTAGCTAAGGAAACCAGCTAGAAATAAAGTTTGAGTGGGTCCCTAAAAGGTAAACAAACGAAATATTAAGCAACACCTTACTTCTATGGGTTTGCTTAAAATTGAAAGAGGAAATATGTTGTACACAAAACATGTAACCCCGGGGACTAGAATTATGCAAGCTTATTTACTTAATTATCTATTAACAACATAAAATGTGTTTGTTAATAGAATGCTAAACGCCGGCTTTATAAGTAAATGGCAACTAGTTTTAATTCCAGTTTTGTAAAGGATATTTGGCTAAAGGTGAATCCACAGTGACGGCAGGCTTCTTGGAAACGCTCAGCTTCTTTGGCACCCGTTTAATATTTCCATTATTCATGTTGATTTATAAATTTAATTGTTTAATTCGACCACTATTTATGCATCAGATTGGAACCAGTTCGCTGAACTAGTTGATTGTTGTAAACAAGACGTTCCATTCCAAGCTAGAGATGAGCCATTCCAGTGGTACGTTTGGAATTGAAATGAGATATAAGGCCATAAATTAATAAATTGGTAAATAACTATGGAAATTAATTACTTAATGAATCTTAATATTAAGAACAAAATGAAAGAATGTTGAATAACCTTAACTAGTAAATATTTAGTTGAATGCATATAGAGACATAGAGAGGACTGTTGGTCATTATTTTTTAATAATTTAATGCAGATCAGTTAATTAAACTTGTATAAATACTTACCTTAATTACATTTACAATTGAAATTGAAAACACCAAAACAATCGTTGCTATGGCCATTTCATCGACTGCAACTATCGATAACAAACTTGCGTGCGAGTTGGCAGTCCAGCCGGCAATTTTTTTTAGACTACGTGTCTAAGAAGAGAATGTGTCGTTGCGTTTCAGATCGGTTTTAATTTTCACATTACCTGGCTGGAATTGGGGACATGAATCGGACGCCAAAGATGCTAAACAGCAAGGTGGCTGGCTACAGCAGCCTGATAACATTTGCGATCCTGCTGATTGCCTGGCTGGCCGGATTTTCCTCACGCCTCTTCGCCGTCATCCGTTTCGAGTCGATTATCCATGAGTTTGATCCGTGGTTCAACTACCGGGCCACCGCCTACATGGTGGAGCACGGTTGGTACAAGTTTCTCAACTGGTTCGACGAGCGCGCCTGGTACCCGCTGGGCCGCATTGTCGGTGGAACCGTGTACCCCGGCCTGATGATCACCTCGGGCGGCATCCACTGGCTGCTGCATGTACTCAACATCCCGGTGCACATCCGCGACATCTGCGTATTCCTGGCCCCGGTGTTCAGTGGCCTTACCTCCATTTCCACCTACCTGCTGACCAAGGAGCTGTGGTCCTCGGGCGCCGGCCTATTCGCCGCCAGCTTCATCGCCATCGTACCCGGCTACATCAGCCGCTCGGTGGCCGGATCGTACGACAACGAGGGCATTGCCATCTTCGCCCTGCAGTTCACCTACTTCCTGTGGGTGCGGTCCGTGAAGACCGGCTCGGTGTTCTGGTCGGCCGGAGCTGCGCTCTCGTACTTCTACATGGTATCCGCCTGGGGTGGCTACGTGTTCATCATCAACCTGATCCCGCTGCATGTCTTCGTGCTGCTCATCATGGGCCGATACTCGCCGCGCCTGCTGACCAGCTACAGCACCTTCTACATCCTGGGACTGCTGTTCTCCATGCAGATCCCCTTCGTGGGATTCCAGCCGATACGCACCAGCGAACACATGGCCGCCTTGGGCGTGTTTGTCCTCCTGATGGCCGTGGCCACCTTGCGCCACTTGCAGTCGGTGCTGTCGCGTCACGAGTTCCGGAAGCTGTTCATCGTCGGTGGCCTGCTGGTGGGCGTGGGTGTCTTTGTGGCCGTCGTGGTGCTCACGATGCTGGGCGTCGTTGCCCCGTGGAGCGGACGCTTCTACTCGCTGTGGGACACTGGCTACGCCAAGATCCACATCCCGATCATTGCCTCCGTGTCGGAGCATCAGCCCACCACCTGGTTCTCGTTCTTTTTCGACTTGCACATCCTCGTGTGCGCCTTCCCAGTCGGCGTCTGGTATTGCATCAAGCAAATCAACGACGAGCGCGTGTTCGTGGTGCTGTACGCCATCAGTGCGGTCTACTTTGCCGGAGTGATGGTGCGTCTGATGCTGACCCTCACGCCCGTGGTGTGCATGTTGGCTGGCGTGGCCTTCTCGGGCCTGCTGGACGTGTTCCTGCAGGAGGATTCGTCGAAGCGTATAGGCACAGCCACACACACGGCCACCGAGGTGGATGAGGCGGAGGATTCCATTGAGAAGAAGACTCTGTACGACAAGGTGAGTTGTAGAGCATTAAAGTAAGTAAGTAAAGCTAAGTACTGAAGATCTGATTCTGCAGGCTGGAAAACTGAAGCACCGCACCAAGCACGATGCCCAGCAGGACACTGGCATCAGTTCGAATCTGAAGAGTATTGTTATTTTGGCCGTTCTAATGCTTTTGATGATGTTCGCTGTCCACTGCACGTGGGTGACCAGCAATGCCTACTCCAGTCCCTCCATTGTGCTCGCCTTCCACAACAGCCAGGATGGGTAGGTTTCCATTCATTCTTATTATTTATTATCCACTCTTTATTCATGCTTTCTTCCCATTCCCTTTGCAGATCCCGCAACATATTGGACGACTTCAGGGAGGCCTACTACTGGCTGTCCCAGAACACCGCTGATGATGCCCGCGTTATGTCCTGGTGGGATTACGGGTATCAGATAGCGGGGATGGCGAATAGAACAACGTTAGTGGACAACAATACGTGGAATAATAGTCACATAGCGCTGGTGGGCAAGGCAATGTCCTCGACCGAGGAGAAATCCTACGAAATCATGACATCCCTGGACGTGGACTATGTGCTTGTGATCTTTGGCGGTGTCATTGGCTACTCGGGCGATGACATCAACAAGTTCCTGTGGATGGTGCGCATCGCCGAGGGCGAGCATCCCAAGGATATCAAGGAGAGCGATTACTTCACCGATCGCGGTGAATTCCGTGTGGATGCGGAGGGTGCTCCAGCTTTACTGAACTGCCTTATGTACAAATTAAGCTACTACAGATTCGGGGAACTGAAATTGGACTACAGGTGAGTTGGAAAATTGATTGAATTATACAAAATGTATACTCAATATGTGGTTTCAGAGGCCCATCGGGATATGATCGCACTCGCAACGCAGTGATTGGCAACAAGGACTTCGATTTAACCTATTTGGAGGAGGCCTACACCACCGAGCACTGGCTGGTGCGCATCTACAGGGTTAAGAAGCCGCACGAGTTCAACAGGCCATCGTTGAAGGCCAAGGAGCGGACGATTCCACCGGCCAACCTGATCTCCAGAAAGGTAAAGCACGAATTCCTTGAATTCAGTTTCTCAGTAACTAAATATCTTTGTTGCAGAACTCGAAACGTCGCAAGGGCTATATTCGAAACCGACCGGTTGTTGTTAAGGGAAAGCGAACCTTGAAATAAACACAAATACTTGTATTTATCTTTCACCAATATACATATAAAAACTTGGTTAAAACACTTTAAACACGGCACAACGTTTGGTGAAAGTGTATCCCCGAGAGCATCCTCATGTTGAGGGCCTTAACTGCCGCCCCTAAATTAGATCTGTCCCCTTTCCAGACTCGTACGACACTACTTTCATGCGTTCCCTTCGATTTAATTGTTTCGCGGCGGCTCCTCCACCATTCATTGTATTAAGCTAGCAATTCAATAAAGCAAGAGTGTACATTTTTAAACCTAAAATGAAGATCTAACGTTGAGTTTAGTCTGTGTAATTCTTGTTTTCTATTGACTAATGTAATAAAATGGGAGAACATCAAAGAGACTTATACTAAACTTCTTTAAAAGGGGGATCGGGTTTTATTCAGACAAGTTAATTTGTTTTAATTCTCGTTGCGTCGCCGCCGGTGTAACTTTCGATCCAAGTCTCTGGATTTTTGCTTCTTGGCCGGAGTGTACGATGGATAAATCTCGGGTTCATTTTGCTCAATGCCACCACCAGGCTTTGGCATGATGGGCAAATTGTTGGCGTCCAAGTTGAACTCGTCGTTGGAGTTGGCCAGTTGCCTGCGGAATACGGCTGCACTGTGGGTTACACGGGCTTTTGGGTGGGATGGTGGCAGCCACGATACTTTCTGGGTTGTGGAGTTGTAGAAGTAATGCGCCTTGCAGCCCTTATCGTACACGTCCTTCCAGCCAGCCTCCAGGGGATACTTTCGCAGTAATCTCTTGTAGCGCTTGAGATACTCCGGACTGGGCTGCGAGGAGTGCGGCAGGCTGTTGAATTTGTTGACGCAGTAGAGCGAGCACTTGTGCCAGATGTTGTACTTGTTGGGGCAGAGCTTGTAGCCGTGATGCGACTCATTAACGCCGATCCGTTCCTTGATGCGGTGCGACCAGAACTGCTCCTCCACGCTCTTGCGCTTGGGTTCCGGCTCCTCCTTGTATGATGTGTACGGGGCACTCTTCTCATCGTCGTCATAGTTTTCGGCTATGATTTCCTCTATAGCTTCCGATATCGGTGTGGTTCCTGCATAATAAGATGGTCATTTCTCTTTTAATTTTCATGTTGAGGGAAAATGTATCCAATAACTTTGTACCACTAATTTATGAACAAATGTGCATATGTAAGTGAATATTCTAACCTGACTTTTTCGTTACCAGCCCTCGCTTTTTTAAACGCTGTAAAAGTGCAGCCGGTAAAGTCATTTTACTTAATTTTCTTCAATTGTTTACGTTTTTCCTAAACCAATTTTATATCAATATGACCATGGCTTTACTTGTCAGGAAATACCAATATCTACTATCTTGCTGTAACGTGGCATTTTCAGCTCGATGAAACTGGCCACACTATTAATTTTCAGCTCAGTATTCTCTCGAATAATATTCAGGTTAAATTTTAGCTGAATATTCTTAAGATTCTGCAACATGGCCGATAACGCGGAACCACTGACTTTGTCCAGGGGTAAGGATTCCAAATTATAGAGACCAGATGCAGCGAACTCACTTTAACCCACTTTCAGATGTCAAAAGATCGATAGAGCTCTTGGAAAAACTGCAGGCCAGTGGCGACTTCCCCACCACAAAACTGGCTGCCCTGCAGAAGGTGCTCAACTCCGACTTCATGACGTCTGTTAGGGAGGTGTATGAGCATGTCTACGAGACGGTGGACATCCAGGGATCCCACGACGTTCGGGCGTCTGCCACAGCCAAGGCCACAGTGGCCGCCTTTGCAGCCAGCGAGGGTCACGCACATCCCCGAGTGGTGGAACTGCCCAAAACGGAGGAGGGTAAGGCGTTGTCATCTAAGATTCATAGGCGGTGGTTGGTAGGGAGGTGGCTAAGTCTTTAGATTACCAATTATTCAAGAGACACGCCCCAAAAAACAAGTTTTGATGCAACCTAAAGTTGCTTTCCTATAAATATCATGGTTTACATTTTAAATTGCATTCAGGCCTAGGCTTCAACGTAATGGGAGGCAAGGAACAAAATTCCCCCATCTATATATCCCGTATAATACCTGGAGGAGTTGCAGATAGGCATGGAGGTCTCAAGAGGGGCGACCAGCTGCTGTCAGTCAACGGAGTGGTAATTAAACTCTATTCCAGCTTACTTTATATTATATCTATAATTTTATTAAAATATTTACATCAATTTCAGTCCGTTGAAGGCGAAAACCACGAAAAGGCTGTGGAACTCTTGAAGCAGGCCATTGGATCCGTGAAGCTGGTGGTTCGCTACACACCCAAGGTTCTGGAGGAAATGGAGATGCGTTTCGATAAGCAGCGCAACACCCGTCGCCGCCAATAAAGCGCACACAATCGGCCAGAACAAAAGCCATAGAAGATTCTGCCATTAGATCATAATGTGTTAATCACTTGTGCGTAAAAATCAAACCCTACGAATAATTTATATTAATGAAAATGCAACTTAAATATTATTTATTACGAAAACAATTCAAAAGATTACTCTTTAATCGTAAAAAGTGAGTGTTATGTATTTATACCTAAAAATACCGTGTTGGTTTCTGTTCCAATAAAAAGTACACAAACAAACAGTTGATTACAAAGTATAATTATTTATAGATCTTTCCTGAAAAAGGGCACTTAATATTAGCAAAAATCTCGAAGCTTTTAAAATTTAATCGCCGTAAAAAATATAAAAATATATTTTTATTGCTTTTTGTTTACAACAATATTGCTTTCTGAATATTTACTTAAGAAAAGGATCTGTTCTTCAGTTTCTTCAGGAACTCCTTGGCCTGCTTATCACCTAGTCTGTATTCCAAGGCTTTCAGGGAATCGGAATCTTGAAAATAAACAAGTTAAGTTTGCCAGTTTTTAGGGTATAAAGTGTTTGTTTACCTGTATACTCTGGCCTGGATAAGTTCATCATTATTTGCTCGCCTTGCAATGCATCGAGATCGGCGAATGAGACGTAGCACTCGGCTATATATTGACTGGACATGCCAAATAGATCTTTATCCTTGATACTGAATACTATCAGGCTATTCTTGGCATTACGCTGATGTTCACTCAAGTTTCTGAAGGGGATCAAAGCTATTATCTTGGAATTTATTATATAAATCAATTACTTACATACGAAACTCCTGATCGTAAAGGGGAAAACAGTTCTTGTTGTGAACATTGGTTTTCACTGGTGATAGATCGTTGAATCGACTTGTGGGCATGAAACTGGCCTTAACAAATGAATCCACCAGGCCATTTGAGTCCATGGAGAGCAGGTTGCGTGCATTTAAAATAGTTAACTGCGGAAAAGTAAAGAATTTATATCAAAGACTTTATACTAAATAAATTCCATCACACTTACCAATAACCCGTAATCAGTTAACTGAGCCATTACCGTCAGCTGTCCAAAGGGCGACGACTCCTGGCTCTTTTGGCTCTCCAATCGCTCCATATAATACTGATGAATAAGATCTGCCGTTTCCAGGGAATAAAGCTCCAGCCTACTCTGAATGGTGGACAGAATCTTCACGTCCGAGGTCTCAATGTTGCCCATTTTGAAGCAATCAATCATGGTCTGAAGAGTGTTGTTCAGGTTCTGAAAGAATGCGGGCGGTCGGCGTTTCTAAAGGTTAAAAAGAAACATATTATTTAATATATAGTTGGGATAATTAAGATAGATAGACCTACATCGAGATTTGATTGTATTAGGTCATACATTATTATGGATAACTCTGACCAAATGGCATCCAATATCCTGCCAAAGTTAACTTCGTTCAGGGTATCGTACAGCGTGCTCAATGAACCCTCCAAATACATCATCAGCTGGTCCATGGAGTTGGAGTCCTTGGCTAGGACCTCCGCACCCTCGGCCAGGTATCTCTTGATTGGTGGTGCCATCTTCCGGGCCACAATCTCGATGAGCTCTACGATTTGATTGCGTTCGGTGTCCAGGGCGTTCTCAATGACAGTTTTGATGGTGGTGGCGCATCGTTCAGCCTCTAAATTTGTGCGATATTCTCCCAATCTCTTGATGATATCATCGATGTTGAGTTCCTGGAATAATAATAAAATATATAATATATATACTTTCTTATAAATAAAGTGTAAGACCTACCTTTATAAAGGAAGGTAAGCTCTGGCGTATATAGTCCATATTATTAATAGCTATGCACCATTCTTCTGACAAAACTGGGAACAAAATAATAAGAACATTCAAAATAAATAAACATATTTAATATATTGAAGAGAACTCTAGGATATACTCACTGAAATTCTTGTTGTTATCGCCCAAACTAATGTTTTCCACCCGCCTTGACATTTGTTGGGCATAAAATATGCAACATCGACACAGATCCTGCAAAGAAAATATATATAAAGTCACTCAACACAAGATATATTAATAATAACTAACAATTAATATAATCACTAATATATGACAATTAATAATAATAGATCATTTTCTACTCACATTGACAATCTTTGCCACAAATATGTAGGAACCTTCGACTTCTGGCCAATCGAGTTGCTGCCAAAAGATCTTAATTTGGTAAAATATCGAAAGAGTATCCACAGCCGAAGAGCTGTATTTCACAGTTTCGTCCACGGCCTTAAGCTGATCCAAGTCAATAGCCTTCTGAATACGATTTAAAGCCTTAATTATGGAAATATCCAGCCAGTGAGTAACGCCCCTCTCAAACCAGGGGTAAAAGTTGGCCAATTCCAGGCTCTCAGAGCACATGGATTCGCCTGAAAAATTAACAAATAAAGGTTAGTATTAGCAACGAAGGGATTTCTTTAGAATTTACCCAGCTGGACGTATCGCTTGAGTATTAAGTAGACTTCGAACAGCGTCGTTCCCATATTCACGTTCTCAATGTTGGGCAAATACTCGAACTGATCGTCTGGCACATCCAATCTCTTAATGTTATTGCACACTTCTATTATTATTGATTTACAAATCTCGGCCAGTTTTGAGTCATAGAACAAGTAGAGTATTGCGGAATAGTTGAGCTGAATTTTGCTGAAAGGAAAGAAATAACTTAAATTAATTTGCATTATAAACAAACTCAGAGAGGGACTCACTGGTAGAAGAGCTTGTCAAAGTATTCCATGCCACGTTGAAGGTCGGACCGCACCATTTGTATGAGTTTTATGATGTACTGCAGCTTCTCATCGTCTGTTTCATGGTTTTTGGATTGCCTGCTGCCCTCCACAATATGCTCCAGCCATTCCTTCGTCCCGGTGTTTATGGCGTCCACAATGGCAGTGTCTATGTTGCACGCTTCATCGGTATCGTTTAGCCAGCCGTACACCGATTTGGGGAATATGTCTATGCTCTCCGGCACCTCAAACTCCTTGATTTTCTTGAGGATATCGAGGACCTCGTTGAGTGCCCTTATTATGTTCTTTTCACTCGTGTTCCTGGACCTTAATTTCCGGAGAACGGCAAAGCAGGAGGGCAGGAGCCGTCGCACTCCATCCCAGAATGTCTTCACATCCTCGGAATCATTCTGCAGGCCATTAATCACCGGCACCAGCACGTCCAGTATGGAGTTGAAGAGCGTGAAGTTCAGCTTGTGCGTTTCATGGATGGTGCTGTAGGCGTGCCACTGACTAAGGGCGCAGTCGAAGGGAGTCAGTCCACTCTGAGCAGCATGCTGGGAGCGAATGAGCTCGGCGTTTGGACTGAACTTCCCGCTCCACCAGTAGTTGGCCACCTGCGACGTTTCAAGCTCGTACATCAGCAGGAGTTTCAGCAGGTTCTTGTGCTCCTGCACGGCCACGCTCTTGTTCTTTTCGGCGCTCAGTGCCAGGTTCACCAGCAGGGATCCTCGACTCCGGCCCTTGCTGCCCTTTTCCAGATTATACCAGACGGTTAGGCCCGAGACGGGTATTGACTAGAATAATTAAATATTATGATGATTGTATTAATTATATATAATAACGCAAAGCACATACCTTTAGCGTGATTGCAGCTCTGCCTATTAGCTCATTATCATGCTTTCCCGATGAGGCAGTCACAGCTATTTCCTTCATCAACTTACTTAGCCCCTTGACGCCCTTCACATCCAGTATTTTGTTGACCTTTTCCTTGACAGTTTCGGCGGCATCAAAGTCCCTAAAAATAATATATTTATACATATTATATTTTATTTACCCTAGAATATATTTTCATGCATGTTTAAACTACAAAATTATATTCCCTACTCTATTTTTTAACATAACTCTAAAGAACTTTGCAAATAATACGAGAAAATTAGAGTTTTTCAGATACCATACCTTCTTGTTAGTTAGGATGTAACGATAAACCTAATATTCCTTTGTAAGTACTATTTATAACTCACTCGAGTGCTTTTAACTTGATTGTATTGAGTGCATATTTAATAGAATCTTTTTCACACTTGACACAAACTTACCAGACTTCAACAATGAGGACTTCATCGCGAGCATTTTCGGTAATAGGCCTAAATAGATAATAAATCGCATAATTAATATTCTAAGCTCATTTAATACCTCTTTAAACCCCAAAACTTACAGTGAAAAGTGCTCCTCCCAGATAGGATTCAATGTGGCAGGCTTCACCGAGGAGTTATAACGATGGGAGCCATTCGATTCCAGGTATAGAGTCACGAAAGGATCGGACAGTCCATTCGAATCCTTGGACAATAAGTTCTCGGCCTTGATTATCTCCACATTCAATCGAACATTGGGCGGTTCCTTCAACCTCGCCGCCTCGCAAATTTCCAAATGCGTTGCGTTCGGAATTTTGAATGCTTCCTGGACGAACTCAACCAGACTGCTGGAGCACTCATCGTTGTTTTCACAGCCAATGTTGTTGTAGATCTCAAATAATATCTCCTCATACAAGTCTGTCACCTAAAAGTAGAGTATAATTTGAAAACCTCACGGAATGATTTACCTTTCTACCTAACCTGGCTAAGTTCCCTTTAGAATAAAACGAAAATAAATTATAGATAACTCCTCATACAAGTCTGTCACCTAAAAATAGAGTATAATTTGAAAACCTCACGGAATGCTTCACCGAAAGTTCCCTTTAGGACAAACCTGCAAGTAGAGTTTAATTTGAAAACCTCACGGAATGATTCACCTTCCTACCTAACCTGGCTAAGTTCCCTTTAGGGCAAAACGCAAATAAATTATAGATCTCAAATAATATCTCCTGTATCCTCCAAGCAGAGTTTAATTTGAAAACCTCACGAAATGCTTCACCTAAAGTTCCCTTTAGGACAAACGCAAAATAAGTTTATGTGATGCAAACCACATTTAGAACCCATCCATTTAGCGGGGTATTTTAATTTGAATCGATTAAAAATAGAATTCAATTAATTCGCTAAAGGTCAGAGCTTGAGCAAATATCAGCAAATTCCAGCAAATCGGAAATGTTTGCAAAAACCTAAGTACGTCATAAGGAAAAGCGCAAAACCAGACACAGCTGATGTCATGTGGTTGGACTCTCCTCTCAAGCATAATCCTAAAACATAAATATTGACTCAGCAGAAATCTCAAATCAATCTCCCCATAAAGTTAGTTCAAAGAATTAGACCATAAATTATGTTTCCCTCAGTTTCAATTGCTGAAAATCCTCAAACACAAGACGTTCTGTATTTGCCAGAAAACAAAAGTGTGTATATATAAAATTCGGAAATATTAACTCGAATGACTCAACAACAATCTCATATCAATGAACTTATACAATCGCCTCGCTTTGTTTACCTAGGCACTGAGAATAAACACATAATATTCAGAACTTTTAGAGAGCCTGCGTCGGATGTTCATTATGGAACGAGCACACCTGCCAAAGTTCAGATACTTTTGGCCTCTACTTACGGTCATCGAGTGGCACACCTCCTTTGCATGGGAGTCGAGTAAATGCTTGTGGACACCCCGAAAATGCCGACTGGAGATGCTGCCATTTCGATTCAGTATTCGTCGCTGTATTGGCTCTTTCAGCGACTGCATCGAGGATGCCTTTATCGGCAGTCGGTTTTCCTCGCATCCGGTCCGGGAACGGGATCGATTGAGGCTATTGGTTTTCGAACTATGGTTAGACGGGTTTTGGGAACCGAACTTGCTCAGAACACGTGGCAGCGACAAGTAGCTCATATTAAACAGTTGCAGCAACTAACTAACTGATCAGTCCACTTAATGGCAGGGGAAACTTTTGGCGAATATCTTATTGCAAGCACAACACAATCCGGAATGGACACATATCTGAACGGGAGCAGAGCGGACACTATCGATCTAGGAGCAGCGTCCCAACCGCTTGAGCGAAGAGTCTGTATCTAAGTACTTTACGGCCAGCGTCCGGTCTCGAAAATCTTCGCGATATCCGAAATATCTTGACGTTGACCATGAGATAAAAAGTGTATGCTGCTCTCAATTCGATTCGATTCGACTCGGGCCGAGTGTGTTCGTGCATATGTACAGTGTCTGTGAGCAATAATATGGCAATCTTAAGAGAAAATGTTTTATTTTTGGAACCGAAAAGGAAAAAGCTCAAGGTGGTAATGAAAAATACATTTTCTAAAGTACATTATAAGCTTTTCTCCCCATTCAATTGGCCAGCCCCGACCGAATGTTTGCGTTTTCCGCCAGTGCCTGTGCCAGTGCCAGTGCTTGTTTATGCTGTCAGTATACATTATTGAGTCTGTTTACACGGTCCGCGGGAATAGCCTATAACTACACAGGTTTCTGGCAAATTCATTTGGTTATTGCTCGACCGTTTCTATGGACACCACTTAATTTGCTGCTCGACGACTCAATTATAAGATACACCTTCCCAGACGGCAAACATGCGAGCAGAAAAATGTTGGTATAAGATAAAACATTGCACGACTCGGGCATCGGGCATTGGAATCGCTTGGATCGTTATGCTCCGCTGCAAACTAGAGAACTGACCTATCGCGGGATTTCCTGGGCATGACGGGGGTCTTGAAACGGCCTGCAATGTGACCAGGCTTGGAACCATAACAAACCATGGAGGATTACGGGTCGAGTAACTATAGTAACTAATGAAAGCGTGGAATAACCGAAAATCCATTTGTTTCAGGTGTTTGTTTAATCACAGCGGACAGAACTTGGTGGTAGATTCCTTCATTTATCCATAATAATATTTAGTTTATTCACTAAACGCGTTTAAAGTGGTTTTTAGCTTGAAACCTTTGTGGACTATTACAAAATATTAGCATTTTAATACTAACAAAGCAAAATCTTGATTTTTTGATTAACCTACCCGATTTTAAAACTTTATCTGAGAGCCATATTCATCCTATAATTATATATAATATCTAACTATAACTTGCATACAAAACACATGAATTCCTTTGATATCCTGATCAATCCCCTCAACTTAAATGGTAAATTCAAACCTAAACTAAGATAAAAGATCTTAAAAGTATACCTACATTCATTACTGGTGCCGAATCCAAAACGGTTGCACTAATATCTTTATCCGAAATCGAAGCCTGCTCACTTTCGGTCGTAAAAGTGTCGATGCTGGAGACCTCCGGATCCTGGCTAAGCTGGAGTGTGCCATCGGGACTTTCGTCGGATTCCTCCTCGGCCTCAGCATTGCCATTTTCCCCGAAAGGAGCCAGAGAACTCTTGAGAACACCCTCGTCTATCTGGGATTTCTGTCGTAGGAGGGCGCCGAACTTTTCAAAGAATCCATCGTCCACATCCTGCAGCCTGGAAGGGAAAAACTCAATTAGTTAAGTCCATAATACTTGGTAGGTTGAAATATTTGCATTTTAAAGTTGCCAAAGCTGTTATCGCCTTTTTCGTTAAGGTCTAATTAGTCAAGTAATTAGTCATTATTGTGTGTGAATGTCAGAATAAATATTTGATTATGTTTGCCGGAAAAGTACATTCATTTGGGGATTACTTCATTCAAATGCCGGATTACAAAATTCCCCCCGAACTGAGTCATGTTGACACTTTTGTGTAGTATATAAAATCGATCTGGGGCTTAGCTCTGGATGCCCCCTTACATCACTTTCGCTGCTTCACGCACACATTATTACCCGATTATCCGACTTTCAAAGATTTAATTTATCTGATGACACACACACACAGTGCTCCAAAATGTTCATATTCCACGAGATAAACAAACACACATGGCCACGAGCAGATGCGAATTTTTAATAATATTAAGCAGGTGTGGGTGCTGCACTCTGGGACTTTGGGACTCACTGGTGTTCGTGTTCCGTGGGCGGGTTCATTTTAAGTTCTTGGAGTTTAAAGAAGAACCCCTTCCACATCTGTTCCTCGTCCATGTCTAGGGCTGTGTGTATTTCCAAGGAGCTCACAGAATCCAACAAGTGTCAGCGGAGTGCGAAAACATACTAACGGCTTTATAATGCCGAACAAACGATGTGATTCATAAAGCTACTCTCCGACGTAGATTTTTCTCAGCGTTTCGCACGCTCTTCCGTACACTATCACACATTATATTTACCTATATATACGCGTTCATATGTTTGTAGGCCCACACTAACATTGGGCGAAAGTAAGGAGGTGGGGAGAAACATGAAAACAAACATATAGACACCAGCCCGTTACCATGGTGATCGATGGGTTTTTTTTTTTTTGTCTATATTATTGTTTATAGTCTAGGAATCCCCAAAATGGAAATTCATTTAATTAGATTAGATTTGATATTTATTTATGAGAGATTAGATGGTTCCATTCAAGAAAGGTACTTTTGACACGCACACAAATGCAAACTGTTAGGGCTAGTTGGTAAGTGTGGTAACCACTTTGCAGACAGGTTCTTCTACGCAACAAAGCCAACCTATTGTTAGTTTTTTTACCAGCTAAAAACTGTATATTTTAAATGTTAGATTTATAAAATACCTTAATTTCTCGAATATCCTTGCTTCTGAGAGCCAGAATTTACTCTTCTTCAGCATAACTATGTCCTTAGCAAGGTGATTATGTGAGTTTTCATTAGATTAAAGTTAGGTAAATGGGTACTTTTGAACTCCTTAACGGCTGTAGCTTATTTTTTCACTAAATAATCAATCACTTTGAGAAGTACCCATATTTGAACCGGCATTCTTTCTTTTTAATTTCCTCTGTTTATAAATTAATTGAGATTAGATTGCGATATTTGCTTTGTATAAATAAATAAAAATACCGAATACCGCCATTCCGATTTCCCCGAAACTATTTTTCGATTGCCAGGGCGCTGTGCAACCCTGAAATTCGATAAACAAAACAAACCAGCGGCAACAACAACTCTTTTCACGCCTTTAGTGATTTTTGCTATATTTATAAATTAAAACACCATGAATTTAAAGTATAAACGGCGGTACGACAGTCTTAAACGCTCTATTAAGAGTTATCTGCTGGTAAGTGATAGAACGCTGCGAATTTGTTAGCTCGCGATGTACATATGGTTGCAATGTAATCATTGCAGTTTCGTAGAGAGCTATTAAATTGATTAATTTTGTATTATATCACCCTTTATAGGAGAACGCCTCCCTCACCGACGAGATTTGCCACCTCCAGGCCGAGTTATCTCGATCCAGAAGTCAGAGGCTCTACTTGATTGAGCGGCTGATGTTTCACGAGGGCCTGGAGAAACCAAACAGTTCGCGTGCGGGTGTTACCAACGGAAAAATCGAAACTAATGAGAGCAATGGAGCAACGAAGAAAAACAAACCGGTGGTTGTGCCAAAAAAGCCAAGCGAGGATAAGCCCAAAAATGTGGCCATTGTGCGGAAAAAGAAGTCCTTGTTTCCCATGAACCTGAACAGTATTTTGCTGCACTCTCTGGGCGAGATAATATCGGTGAATCCCAACTTCCACAACGAGAGCTGGATCTACCCAGTTGGCTATGTGGCCACCAGAATCTACGCCCACCCAAAGGATCCGCGCAAGAAATGCGTTTTCACCTGCAAGATATTGAACAACGCGGGAATCCCTCAGTTTCAAATAATACCCGATAATGACTTGGATGGAGTGTTCTTTGGCGAAAGCGCCAGCATGTGTCACATGGAACTTTTGAACACCATCCAGAGATCTCCCAATGTAAAAGTTAAAATACCCTTTGAGGTCCAGGGCGAGGTCTTTTTTGGATTGTCGAACCAGAAGACACAGTCGCTTCTTATGAACGATCCTGGTTTTCCCCAGTGCACAAATTTCAAGAGCTTCGCTGTACCAAATAGTAAATCTATAAATAATGCCTCCATATCCTTCGAGACTCTTCAGGCATTCTTAACTTGATAGGAATTTTTGGTGTAACTATGTTGTAAGATTTTGGGTAGCCCATACATAATGCTAAGATAAGGGAATAAAATCAAAATATAAATTGGAAAATTCCAAATTTTTATTTTATTATTTAATATTTCGATATTATACTATCTAAGATAGAAACTCGCTGAATATCTGGAGAATACGAAGGATTTTCATCGATTCGTGACACGGATAATGTTTTTGTTCTAATTCCACATGTTCCATTGGTCGTAAAAGGTAAGGCAAATGGAAAAACTTACATACTTACTTAAAAATTGTAAATGGAGATCTTAAGTTAACATCAGTATATTTCGTATTAATTTATTAATTAAGGAGAAATGGCCAAATTAAAAAACTTCGTAGTTCTGTTCTGAACTATTTTTGTGTTTCAATTCCACATGGTCCACACATATTTTTGCCAGGAAACATCCTGGAACGTCCTACATCTTCCGGAAAATATTTATGTACTTATTTTAGGCTTAATAAAGGTTTAATTTGTATTATACGACTTGAAGATAACTCTACTGACAGCTATCGTGCCTAATATTTTCTGTTCCAGTTCCAAGCCGGCGTATATTTTGTAAATCAGCTGGCTTTTCAGCTGGAAAAGTGCAATTTGACTACTTTATTTATTGAACTATCGAACGGTCTAGGAGGCAACGAAAAAACAAGTTGGCAACCTGCCTGCTGCAGTAATCGGAAATACAACCCTCGTGAGGAAACATATGTACACAACACAACACATACTGTCCGAAAAGTATTAAATACAATATTTTTGGAAAGTTGTTTTGGTTGGCTCTGAATTAACCGATATCGCATCAGTTGTACGGACTTTGGCAGGACATCGCAATCGGCAGCCATGGGCAGCATCGAAAAGGCGTGTATATCCGGGTTCCTGTGCCGACTCTGCTCCGAAATGCACAGAACAGTAATACATATTTATGGTGATCATGGCCAACGTCTGTGTCTTGTTGAGAAAATCAACGGCTACCTCCCAATAACCGTGAGTACTACCAAATGTAGGAGGCCCCAGAGGTGCAGTGCATCCAGGTGTACCGGTCGTCCATAATTAAACACCTTTGTGTGCACCCCCGAGAAGGCATTGGGAAAGCGGCTTTCAATATCTGTTAGAGAGCAATGCAAAGTAACTCCTCATCCTTATCCCTTTGCCAGATTTCTCCGACTGATCCCTTGCCAAAAACCATATGCAAAACCTGTTTACATCGCGTGGAGCAGCACTATTCCCTGTTAATGCGACTTACGCGAATGCGGGAGGAGCGTAAGATTAAGTTAATCGAGTACAAAGCACGCAGGACTATGGTGAGCTCTAGGGAAGCAATCAAGAAGAGCATGTAACAACCTGCCTCTCTCTCTCTACCTTCTACCCCCAGATGAATCCTTCGCTATCCAGCGTGGAGGCCTCGGATGAGGAGGACACAGCGCCGTCGACTCAAGAGACAAATGCCGAATCTGGTCAGCGGACCGAGGAGTCTGCCAAGCCTAAGCCAGAGACAGCAGTGCCCCAACCAAATAGCAGCGAAGGGCACGACGATAGTGGCCCTGGACCCAGCAATAGAGACCCTAAAGAGACTGGTAGCCGCCGCAGCACAGGCGGCAGCAGCACCACAACCACAAACACAACCACCCAGGAACTAACGTAGATTGTGACTGTTAACCGCGTCTTCGCTCGGTGGATATACCAGTATATACGAGTAATTGACTATGTATATATAGACGTGTGTTTGTGTGTATGTATGTTTAGATTGGAATAAAATAAGCATTTTATTTAATTACATAGTTATTTTCGAATACAGAGATGCCATAACACAGCAATAAATCGATAAACATAAAGATGAGAGCCTCTGGCCATAAAGTGCAACACAGCTCGTGTCGGCCATTTTTAAATTGTCTATTTTCGTCAGCCAACCGATACATGGCTTAAAATGAGCCGAACGAGTAGTTACCTGAGTCCATTGTTGGCCGGGATAATCGTAAATCCAAGGTAGAGGCTCACTCTTCTTCAAAATATTGCTGCTTGATTTATTTCCCTGGAAACTCGAGAGAGAACCTGCTCAGATAAAGTATCTTCGGGCAATCGTTTTGGGTCTCTCCCTGGTCATTCAGCAATTTGTCCAAAATATATACTTCAGTCATCGCTCAGCGTGGCATATCCACTTTGTTACCTTAATCTTATCGTGGAACATTTTAGTGGCTACATTCTTTTAGCATTAGGACAGAAAGTGCTTTGTTTTTCTCATTTGGCAGCTTTATATTGTTTTCTTCTATGTATACTTGGGTTAATAATAATAATTAACGAAAAAATATCGATTTAGAAGTAAAAAGAAAATAAATCATCGGGGTAGAGGTTATTTAGCTCAGGCTTATTAATCTACACAATTATTTTCATTAATTTCTAAGCAAAACTCCGCAGATTTAAATTTAATTTAATTCCAGTATTTCCGTTCATAAATAGTGGTATAGCGGGTTCTTTTTGATTAATTCCGTATATTTGAAACGTCAAACAAACCTGGTGACACTCCTTGTTTACATTTCCAAAATCAAATAATTGTTACACTCGCTGTTGTTCTTTTTAAACTTTAATCATAGTTTTAATACAAGTTAGTGTTGGGACGCAGTGAGGGAACTCTTGTTACATCTTTTAATGTTTTAGTTTGGTAAGCACATATGCGTATAGGTTTTGAAGTTTAACACAAATAGGACATCATTGAAACATCAAAATATACTAACATAAAAGGTTGCCGCTAAACTTATGTGATATGTCTAGTATATAACCCACGGAGCCAAGTCCATTAAAACGTTGTCTGTCGTCTGTCTTATGAAATGTTCATCTTTTTATTGAGCCTAACAATACGCACGAATCGCTGAATACTTAAAATTGTCAATCAGAATGGTATTATGATAACTTAAAAATATCTTGCTTTTCCTATCACTAATGTTTCCTGCCATTTATAAATACACAGGATGTGGTGGTGGTGGTGGTGGTGACCGTGGTTGGTGTACGTATGTAGACATTGAGGAAAACACTTGTGCTTGCAAATAGTTGTTACATCTTAAGTTAGTAAACGTATATTGTTTTAAGTTGCGGCTTCAATTCTGGAGGTATCACTGGAGTGTGTTCCACTTTTCGAGTAACTAAGCGCTTAAACCGTCCACTAAATTGCTTGCGAAATCCTTTAAAGCTGTTTTTATCACATGTTGCCATCATGTCCTGAAAGAGAGGATGGAGAAGAAGGAAATTAGTTGGTTTGATTATATTTTTGGGAGGTTCTATGTATCTAAGAGACTTATGTTAGGTTAAGGGAATACCTACATATATTTTTCCCCACTTAGCAACCAGAAAAAGGGAAAGAATCTATTTCTTCCAATAGATAACTCTTTGCTATTATTTTCACTATTTATAGTTTGATGTATGGGCTTTTAAGTGTTTGCCCTAAGATTAAGTTCTAAGACTAGGCCTTTCGATGGATCGCTCTTTCTTGTTTACTTTGTGAGCCCGCAGTCCGGTTTTTGCTTATCGCCTCAACTCAAGTTCTACGTCATTCGATTCGTTTTGGAATTCTCGGAATGTACTACTATTCGGAAGCGGGCTTTTTCTAAGCGACCTCCAGGGTTCTTTGAATCGAAAATTCCCCCAAGCTGCTGATGTGCCAATGCCTTCTAACAAGGCAAGCAATTAAGGTGAAAGTAAAACCCGGAAATGGCGAGCGATATTAAACAGAAATACAAAACGAACTCTCAGATGGTAACTAAAGATTCGCGGACATCCCACTCTAGCAGTCATTCATATTTACTTAAGTGATCTCTCCGATCTTATCGCCGTCGCCGTCGCCACAATGACCGTTAAAAACCGAATCTTATGAACGCTGAATGCGCCCAGTTTATGGGCCATAAATCTACAGCCAAAATGTCCGTAAGTCCGTTCATACCGCCATACATACTAATGATTTAGACGGCAATTGTTGGAGTGCAAATAAATAATTTTGTTTCCTCTTTATCTGCCACACACAGACACACGAGCGAACCCACACTAGGAGCTATACTATATGGGCGGTCACCCGGGGAGTATCTAATAACCGTTACGTCATCCTGCGCCACGATAATCTGCACGGAAAATGGCAACTGAAACTGGATGTGCGGGTGGATGAGGATGAGGAGGAGGAGGAGGAGTCAAAGACACTTACGGGGCTCAGGCAATTGTAGATGTGCGGAGTTGGCGCCTTCGGGGGGAATGTCCACTCGCTCTCGCCCGCCCTGGGATTCCCGTTAGCGTCGCAAACAGCTGGTGCATTGCTCCGGACGAAGGTGACGCTCTGAGTAGTTGTAGTGGTGGTGGTGTTGGTGTTTTTGGCAGGTGCTGGTGTTGGTGTTGGTGCCAGGAGGGACTTGCCCCTGGCCTTTTCCTCGCTCGTTGACTCTTTCATTTTGATGCGGTCGTCCCAGTAGCGCGTAAAGATATTTTTGGTGTGGACCTCGGCGTGCGTGGAGGACGGCGGGCTGCTGGTCAGATAGTCGGATACATCACGTTGACAACATTTACTGCGGACAAGACGCATGGTTAGTTTCCCAGTAGCAGTAGCAGTAGCAGACACCGCGATCGGTTCGCTAGTTCATTTCGGAAACTCTCTAGGTTTTTACTAGGTGCTTTTTACTTTAGGCTTAGCTTTAGTTTTAGGTACACGTATCACAGATGGTTCCGCAGCGGCAGAGAGCTACACGATATGCTATTGATATTGGCATAGTCCATAGTATCTGTATCTTCACGGGCGGAAGAGGTTTTCGGTATACTAGTGTCGCGGCTCGGCTTGCCTTTGTGCCTGAACTCAGGTAGGCACTCTTGCACGGCGTTACAGCGCGACTAGAATATCGATTTTCTGTACTTGGGCTGCCTTTTTGGGTGGTGAGTTAGTCACAGTCACAGTCACTGTCACTGTCATGATGGCGCTGGCCTGCTGCGCACTATGCTCCTTTGTGGCTGGCTATGTAGGCTATATGCGACCGACCAACAGACCGACCTTATGCGACTTCTTCCCGACGAGGAGGTGTATTTTTAGGAATGACACTTTTCATCTTTCACCGCCAAACTTACACAACAATATACATTAAGTTCCGTTTTCACGCGATTTTTCTTTTCTAGTCGTCGTGCAGTAGAAAAATGCGATTAATGCTGGCACTCTTCACCACATACATATGGTAGTATGTTTGCACATTTTTAACTGCTTTATACGTGAGTACGCACATGAGGAGTGTAGTCGGAGCTTCAGTACGGTTTGGCTGTCAGCGAGTATCTGAGTATCTGGGGACTCAGCAACTGAACTGAACTGAACTGAACAAAAGCAAAATATTAATCTGACTCATGTGCGCTTGACTACAGGCGAATATATAGCAAGCAAGCAAGCAAGCAACCAGCACGACAGCCGAAATATCAACTCAATTCAATAACGAACGCTGCTCTCTCGATCCCTCTCTGGCGCTCTCGCCCGTTCTCACTGGCCCATGTACAAGGCACACACTTTTCACACATATCGCCCGTACATACCAACTGCTCTCTCGTTTCAAGACCTTCTGACGTCAAATGACATTTAGTGAGCACCGTTTTTTTTTTCGCACGAATCGTGTATATAAATAGCAGTGGCAGTGTTTTGAGTGAATTACCCGAGATGCAGATGCAGTATGCTAAAATAATTCCCAGAAATGCGCGAAAACCCCAAAAGTTGGGAACCTCAAGGGGAACGAACGCGAAAATTACGCGTTAGGAAACAAAACGATGTTTCGAATTAAGTGTTCCACGCCAAACTATCACCATTGTCGCTCTAAATCAATTGGCTAGATTGCTAGCGTGAGCTAGCCTCTGAACTCGGCACGGCTGAATGGTCTGTTTAGACCCTAATCAATTGGCGCTTGTTAAAAATTGGTTGCGGAATAATGAACAGGCACTGGCACTCTCTCTGGGATCTTTGTATCTTTGCGATACAATAGTATCTGCACGTATCGATTCCGCCGTTCTCTGCGACGATACAAAACGTGTCTGCATGTTTCATTTCGTTGTTCCATGCAGGGCTGAGTGAGGCGTTAGGAATTGCAGTGTTCGATTTGGCGCTCACCCTCTGTTTTTCGAATTTAGAAGTTTTATTAACTACAGGCGGTACTCTGTATCGGTTTGCAATGCAAGCTTAGCACCCTTTTTAGTGATGAAACGCAAGCGGTGCCCCTAGGATGTAATTCCCCAGTTCAGTGAAGGACAATGGCTTTTCAAGCTTAGTCCTTGCTGATCCGCAGAATCGGTCAATCTGGTCTCGTCGTGCTTTAGTTTCTTCCCATCTAAGTAAAGACCGACTGAAAGCGTCGTCAGTGGAGGTCGCTAGAAGAGTACCAGGAGCAATTGGGTTTGAAATCGAATTTGGAAGATTTATTAACTGTATTTGAATTGTATAATTGTGTGATTCTTACCAAACCTTCCATATTTATTGTTTTGCTAATAATTATTAACTTGTTTCCTTCATTTCCAAGTTGTGAAGAGTAAGACTCTGTCATCCCTGCTTTTCGATAACTGTTCTTTCCAGTAACTAACGTTATTTTATGCAGATCCATTTTTTTTTAAACAGATCCTGAAACTTTCTTAGTTTTGCCCTCACAAACCTTATCCCTTCTATAGTGCACTTAAAGAAAAAACTCCCAGTTTCTGTAAATATGTTTACTTTGACTTATTCTTAGTTTTCACTGCTTCTGCTGAACTAAATAGTTTCGTTAGTTTTCTGGCAAGGAATAGAACGGCGACCAGTGAGACAATTCCCAATGCCGCCAACGATTGGAAGTTTTGAGCTTTCAAATAACTTTGAAGGGGACCCAAGAAGTCGTTTCTGAAAGATATGAGAATTCAATAATTAGTGCCTTTAAGTCACGATATCCCAAAATGTTCCAAAAACGTTCGGTGGGGATTAAAGTCGATCTTCTTAAACCAGGAGCTGTTTTTACCCGGGGTCCGCATTGATTATAGATTACAGATTTTTATATACAAATTAATGATTATGTTTATGGATAATTTACAAAGGTTATGATTAAGATTCGTATCGATTCTTTGGCTCATTATACAAAATCAATTTGTTCTCGACTTGACGTTAACCGTCACCGGGGCTAAAACATCATTATTTGTTAAAATAAATAAATTAAAATTATGGAAATTAGTTTCAACTCGTATTAATTATATATTCATCTTGGCTCACTTACTAAAGACATGCATGATTCTCTCACAAATCCCTATAAAAAGGTCATAATCGGACTTTCAGTTTAATATTCGATCGATGGAGAGATGCAAGAGCAGTTGGAATTGTGAGAAATAACTTACACGGCGCTCGGTATCTCCGGCACGGGCTGCGGATGACTCTGCGTGAGATATCCCTTCTCCGCGAACTGGACAAAGGCTTCCGGAGTGTACTGCTTGGTCATGTACCTGTACATTTTTCCCTGCCGCAAGCTGAAAGGATTTACCCATTGTAAAGTTATTTTACATGTTATTAATTAGGCAGAACTCACAAGATAAAAGCAGGCGATTCCAAGGCGCCCAGTCTCTTGGCCGTTGAGATTCCAGACTCCGCGCTGTTCATCCGAGCGATGTTCAGCTTTCGCTTGAGCTTTCCGCCCACGGACTCCCAGACGGCATAGAGTCGCTGACAGACGGTACACTCGGCGGAATAGCTAGAAGTGTAGGTGTAGGTAATAGATACATACATGGACGTTTTATGACGCTGCGCTTAGACGTCGACCTCAACGCATGACTAATATAGCTTACAAGAAGACAAACCAGTCCCCGGTTGTGGCCCCCGTCGAGGCCTGGGTGAGGTGCTCGAAGTTGTCATCGGATAGCTCTTTAACGGCTGGCTCTAGGTTGTCGTTGAAAAAGTCCAGGATCTCATCATCGTTCACCTCGCCGTGGTAAAGGATGGGAATTCCGCGCCTGAAGAACACCAGTGCGGGCTCCTTGCTGGGATCGTAGATGGACACCAGGTTGCTGTCCACAGACTGGACCACAATTGCGGACAGAGTCTCCTTTAGCTGGGGATGTATCTTGGAGACAACATTTTCGTACTCCAAGCAGCTCTTGCAATTGTTTTTGTTCGTGTCTGGAATTTATGTGCATATATTAACCATAAATAGGCGACCAGTAGCCGGTGCATATTGGCCCATACATATCTATGCCCACGTAGGCTGGACTTCACTTATAAGTATGTATATATGTTTATGTACTTACTAAACAAAACCACAACGTTGCTTTCGCCGGTCAGGAGTTGAATTAACTCGGTGTCGTCCACACGTCTTAGCTCCTGGGCAGCCACATTACCCAAGCAGAGGCCTACGATGGCTATGAATATTAACTGCAGCATTATGTTGCAGCAGCAGGTGTCGCAGGTAGGAGAAATCTAAAAGTTGATCACCAAAAAGCTGATCGGACTTGAAAACAGTAGGACCGTGGCTTGGCCGCTAAAATATACCAACGGCTTTAAAATATACTACACGAAACTGTATATGGTTCAACAAGATACCAAAAATATACCACAAAATAAATTTTAACGGATTTCGATTTAAAATAATTTTTGTAGCGAGAAATAAAACATTTAGGGCCGAGAGCTATTCCTCTAGTCAGGATTTGCCAGTCTGACAAATAAAAACATTATTTGTGTGGCCTACTTAGCTCGGAAAAACAAGTCACCTGAATGACAAAAAAATTCGGGCCTAAATACGATATATTTACGTTGCAATTACTTACCCCGAAGTTAAATAAACATTCTGTCTTAACTTTTACAAATAAATTTATTTATAAGAAAGACTCTAACAAATAAATAATCAAATTTGGTTGGTAATACAATTTGTAACAATATATTATTAACTAATTTTGGTAATTTCATCTACGATCTCCTTCCTTCAAAATTCTCTATCGAATTCATTACAAAATCGTACATATCTTCAATTTGTTGCGCTAATTTGTCTGAAAAGAAACAAAAACAAAAAATTATTATCGATCGAGGAGCGTATTTTTAGAAATCACCTACCCTTGTCGGTTTCCACAAATTTACTTTCCATTCCGTCGCTTTCACCCGACCCCGAAGACATCATATCTTCTTTGAAGAGGTTCTTGAGCTTTGGCACTACCAAAAGCAAGAAAATCAAGCCGATAAACTTGATAATTTTCTTAAATATCAAGAGCTTTATCAATATCTTGCCAAGCGTATACAAGCTAATCTTGGACTTTATTTTGTCCAGAAACCAAGAGTCGTGCGAATAGGGCATAGGAGGAGCTGGCTTATAGAAAGGAGGTGGTGGGCCGTATTGGGGATAACCTAGAGGCGGGGCCCCATATTCGGGAGGTGGTGGAAGGTAGTTGTTGTTGGCAGGTGGCAGGTAATTGTTGTTTGGAGGAGGGTTATATTGATATCCATTATTCGACGGAGGCAGATACTCGGGTGCGGGAGTGGCCGGAGGTAGGTAGTTGTTGTTTGGCGGCGGGTTATAGTTATAGGCTCCACTGTCATTGCCTATATGTAAAAAATATATATTGAATCTTATTAATGGACGAAATATTAAATAATTAAGGATAATCAAAAGCTTCCCGATTAATCTCCGAGGAATTCTATTTAAAAAGGATAAACTCCGACTTTCATTGCGCTTTTTAGTCCGTATAGTTTTGTCTTGGCGTTGTATTCACTCTTTATAGAGGAAATAATCTTAGAAAACGAATCCTTTTATTTGATTTTTAAATGATTTCCTAAGGAAACAGCCTTAGTCCGTGTTCATTTATTGCATTTTTTAACTTTAGTTAACGATTTTTAAGATTAAATCCTATAAAGTTCACACTTTTTGGTCGTTAAACAATTGTAGTAACACATTGCATAATTTAATTGTTTTTTTTAGCGTTTGATTTAATTTCTCGCTGTCGAATGGTCTTTAAATTCTTGTATATAATTCCACGCACCGAAATCCAATGAATTCGAGTTCTGGACATCCCCGGAATAGCTATCTGGCACCGCAGCACAAGCACAAATGCAGGAAGCACATATGAGAACGGAAAGGTATGTATTCCGCATTTTGACGATCGCGGTAAGATATGAATTAAACGGTTCCTAAAAATACAATAAACGGTTTTCGCGCCGTCCCGTGGCTTTATAAATTTCGACCAGAAAATACTTTGTTGTAAAGAAAATATCTGGCCGACGGCGGATGTGTAAGTATGCGCAAGTATTTATAACTGCCATTGCTTTTCCTTTTCCCCCGTAGGGTCTTAGGTTTGGCGTTGAATCACTTGTGTATTCTCGCAAGAAATGTGGCTACCGTCGACTCGTCTCACGTGCTGTTCAGTATTCAAGCTACGTGCACTTGCTTGGATTGTGCTCGGAGATTTCGAAAGAGAGGTAAAAAAAAGTTCAATATAACTTTCACTAGCCAACTTTCAAAAAGGCTGGATTTAGCTACCGAAGCCTATATAGTATCTGTGAATGGGGTTTCGAGTTTTTGTCCACTTTATTTTGACAATTTGTCAAAAACTTGTTTTGTGGAATTAAGCAATTTGCATAACTGACACACATTTTAAACGGCCCATTAAAACACTTAACAGGTGCATTTTAATGTGATCTATTCATTGATTGGCCATTAAAGCGGCTAGACTTTTTATTTGAATTAAATTTGAGCTACTATGGTAGGTATTAACTCGGAAACTCACATTCCAGTAACAAATTTTTAAATCGCTTAGAAACAATATAAGGGTCTTATAATTAATTATAAATTAAATCTTGGAAAAGCATATTTTTTTAAGTTTCTGAGACTATTATTGTTTTATGATTCTAAACTAAACCCACTAGACCAATACATTTTTATAGATTATTCGAAGAAAGCTCATATTTTCCGTACAAAGCTAACTTTTCCACAGAATTCTACCAGCAATTTATTACAAGGAGTACAAACTGTGGTCATAAAGCGATTTCCTTTTCGGATTTGCTCATAACATAAACGATGAATCTTTTACTTGGTTAATGGGCTACAACATAGCTTGAATTCATAATTCCGGAATGCATTTATTCATATTTAATTGTAGATACACTGGAAAAAAATTAAATAAAGCCAGTATAACTTTGAAATAGCCTTTAGTTCAGACCATGATCGAGAGAGCTGCCCTTTTGAGAACGATCTATTTGACAGAGATTTTCCTTTCTAGCAGGTCTCTCTGAAAGCGGAGAGAATGAGCTGAAAATGTATTGCCTCATATGTATTGGTAGCAATTATTGGTGCAATTACAGCTTGCGTTGCACTATAATTCCCAAAGAGTTCTAGCTGTCAACGAGTGGTAACCACACTGACGATGGCCACCTCTCTTCCTCTTTCTCTCTCCTTTCTCTTTCTTTTATATATTATTATATTATTTGGCAGTGCTTTCTATCATGTCTCTCTAAGAGCAAAGCGGAAGTTCCAAATCATCCTCTTGAGATATTTACAGTACTTTCTATTTTATTAAGGTCAAATTTGTATAATCTCAGGTTAAAGCTTACTTTAAGTAAATGGCACTTGTCGGTTATCCCTAAACTCTGGCGCCAAGTGTTCAAATTCAAAAATGATATATAAAAAAAACGCCCATTGAAAAAAAATACTGAAAACCGCTCTAAATGTCCTAATTTACGCCGTGGGGCACCGCCACACTGCGCCTCTTGCCAATTAGTATTTACATTTTTCCAATTGGAGATAGGCTGAGGAAAAGTCAATAAAATTGTTGCATCGCTGGGGAAACAGGAGCAACAAATGGAAGCAGCACAGGAAGACGGGCTCAGCACCGAAGTCCTGCTGGTCACCGCGAACGTAGGCAGCCTGTTCGAGGATGTGAGTGCGCGGAGAAGAGAGGACGCAGCATACATGTTTACGTACGGTACATACATACTGATGCGTAAATACGCATATTTATGTATGGACCCACTGACATAAATATGTATCTATGTGCCCTGCTTGCAAACAAACTAAACTCGAATCTCCGATTATTGGATACTTGCAGCCGGAGAGGCTCCTGCAGCTATGGCTCCACGAATTCCTCGCGAAGGTGTCGCATCTGCAGCCCGGATTCCTGGCCCTGCACCTCCAGGAAGTGGGCGGGAAGACGTACGAGAAGTCGATGGAGTACGTCCAGGAGTTCATCAAATGCCTGTGCGATGCCCCCGAAATGGGGGCGTACACCTGCGTGCACATCTTCATGGACGAGGACTTCAAATCGGCCGAGCATTTCACGGTGAGTGAAGAATCGTGTTTCTAGGTCACTTCGCACACCCAACGAATGTTTGTGTATCAGCTTCGGCATTTAAATAAGCTCTCTTGCTGTGCGCCGATGATGATTGTTCTAATGGGTCAATCAATAATATACCGAAATAGCCAGAGTATGTTAATATAATCTGTCTAGCTTTTGGGCATAAATAATGCATGTATTTATTTCATTCAACGTTCGTGGGCAAGAGCAACAAAAGCCTTTGTTTACACATCAGAAATATTGCTATTAAAAGAATGGCATTCCTTTTCCTGTTTTATATTAAAACTAGAACTAGGGAATGCTTCAATTTAAAGAAATCTTGTATCAGTTTTTTTATTTGAGTTGGGAAACAGAAAAGAACTGAAGGTGGGCTAGGTAGATGCTAAAAAGCGAGTCCAAGATGCATATCGAAGCCATACTATGTTACTATATTATATTTATATTTTTACTTTTACCTATAAGTCTATATCTTTTATAAAAATGATCAACTCTATGATTTTTAATTAATATAATAACATACTTAATTTCTTGCCTCCCTTCTAGGCCCTTGGAAGTCTCTACTTTGTCCATCAAGATGTGGCATCTTTGAAGTTGTGGAACTTCCTAACACACAGTTGGGAGGAAAGTCTTTCGGATATTAAAGATAAGCACATCTATTCCGGAAACATTGAAACCATAGCCACCAAGGAGAAGTCCAAATTTCCACAGCATTTCTTTCCGGAGGTAAGCCTTATACACTCTCTAAACCTTAACTAAATATTGAAGATTTTATTCCAACTTCAGTGCAAGTGGTCGCGAAAGGGATTTATGCGGACCCGTTGGGAAATCAATGGCACAGTCATCGATCTAGTCAATATTCATCTATTCCATGATGCATCCAATCTGGCTGCCTGTGAAAACTTTCCTTCTGTTTATTGCAAGACCAGGAGAAGAGCTCTAGTTCACACTATTGAAAGGTTAGTAAGAGCCCTAGAATCTTTTTAAAACTAAAGTAACCTTGAGTATTTATAAACCAGGTTCCATTTGGACGAACAGAATGGCACAGTGCCATTTTTTCTCTTTGGGGATTTTAATTTTAGATGCGACACTGAAGGGGTTGTGAAAGTAAGTTTACTATATTTTCTATTCTGACCCGACAAGGAATTTAATCCAATCTTGCTCACCAGGAACTAACTCAGAACTTGACCGCTCATCGCGTTCAAAATATCAAGAATGAAAACGATAAAATCCATTATCGAAACTCCACTGGAAACAATGTACTTACAGTTGGAAAGAAAGAATTTAGTCATGCCGATCATCAGCTCAAGTTCAAAGAAGACTGGGTAAGGGTTTTGACTTTAAATTAGCATTAAAGATTAATTTTGGCTCCGTTTTTAGCTCAAGAAATTTGACAGAGAGCTGGAGCCGCTTAAGGACGTCCTAGTCGAGTATCCCATTCAGTTTGTACCGTCGTATCCCTTCGAGGAGGATCCCGAAATGCCCACCGACTACATGTCCACCCGCTGTCCCGCCTGGTGCGATCGCATCCTGATGAGTCCCCAAGTCCACGAGATTATTCGAAGCGACGAGTGGACATATGGAATGATCGGTGAATCTGTCTGCATGGGGGACCACAAGGTAAAGTAATGTGTAAACCATGTTTTCCCCTCCTTTGTTCGGCCACAGAAGCAATCTAAAAGTACTTACAAATCTCGATTGTCTTCCTTTGCACCACTTTTGATAAATATTCTTGCTCTTCGCTCTATTAGAAGCTTCAATTTGTTTCCGAATGTCTCTTACTCGATCCAGGCTGTTTCTAATTCTGCTTCCATTCCTAACAAACTTTGTTTCCCTACATGGCATGGTGACGCTTAGTTCACTTTTAGACCACGCTTACTATGTCCACTCTTTACTTAAGAAACAAGCTTCAGCTAAGCATGTTGTAAATATATAGTAACTTGAACTCTTTTAAAGTCGGTTGGTTTTTAAAAAGAAACGGACAAAGATCTTGTCAGGGGCAAGCGCTGTTTGCTGACCGAGCAGTTGGGAATTCTTATAGAGGTGTGGAAACATCGATGTTTTGTGGGGAAACATCGATGTTTTTGTCATATCACTAAAGTATGTGAAGAAATTTTTAGTTTATTTTAGAGCAACATTTTTCTTTTTTCTTGAAAACATCGAAAAACTTTGATAGTTTTTTTCATCGATGTTTTTTTTTTTTTTTTTTTTATTTAAAAATTTTTTTTTTTTTTTGCTCTNTTTATTGGTTTTTTTTTTTTTTTTTTTTGACATCGAAAAACATCGATGTCCGCGAACATCGATGTTTCTCCACCTCTAAATACTAGCCTCAAAGCCAGCGATAACTCTTCTTCAAATTATCGATAGATGTGCAAGGATATTTAAATACTTCGGGGCATCGAAGTTTGTCTTCCAAAGACTTAAAAACGATCTATAGTTTAAAGCCAACAAAAAATGAATAGCGAAAATCCTAAGCTTATGGAATTTCGTCACTTCAATCGGTCTAATGAATATTATCTCTTCTTTTTTGTCATGTAGCCTGTTTACTTAACTGTCCGTCTTAAACCAAACAAAGGTACTTATAGATCTTGTGATTGCAACGACACGCCCACTACTTACGCCAAACCCAACGAAATCTCAACATCACCGCCGCCTCTGCCCGCAGTCAAACTGAACTACTATTGTCCCTATTCGAATAAGCTCTTTGAGGATATAGCCACCAGGCTGGTTAACGAGACGGAGGCCCGCAATATGTACAATTCCCTAAAGATTAGTCACGACGAGGCCGAGGCTGAGGCTGAAGCGACCAAACCGAACTTTCCGAATATTAGTATTAACATAATTGACTCCGACAATATCTGCATGTGCCTGTGCGCCCACCTCTCCAGCAATAGTCTGCAGTTCGACGATAGCCGAACAGGCGAGGCCATCTGCCCCATGTGCCGTAACATAATCAAGAGGCAGCCGGTCGGCCATCGATATAAGCTGCTGTCCAAGCGCCTAATGCTGACGCAGGAGATCATAATCAATCGAATAGACACGCAGCACCTCAGCACGGACTCTGAGCGGCTGTACGAGGACCCGTACACGCCGGAGAGCACAGAGTCGCACTCGCCGTATCCGGAGGTCACGAGCTCGTGCACCTCCACCTCGAGCAGTTCTCGCAGTCCCCTAGATCGCAGGCTAATGCCGCACAGCAGGGCTTTGGAGAGTAAGGTAGGGGAATCCGAGGAGGCCACCTCGCCTGGCCCGGAGACGGGGAGCGGCGAAATCACTGAGAAGCCTCCTCGGGGCACCGTAACTCCTGGACAGCTCAAGTCCCGGCTAGAGACACTGAAGCGCTTATCCATCAAAGACGAGAACGACGACGAAGTTGTTGATGACGAGGCGGGAGGAGCGGGTGATGTTGATCGAGTTGACGCTGTTGGCCCCCCAATCGCTGCTGCTGCTGCTGCTGCTGCCACTGCTCCGACGCGGCCCAAGCGCAGCTCTAGTGTCATTCCTATGTGTTGTACTATTCACTAATTCCAGTTGTTGTTACTTTGATTTATATTTCGTTGTTAAGAGTATTAAGTATTTCGAAGCCTGTTAAAACGCTTGCATTATTTTATAATTTACTTTAGAGTCTAGCCCTAATAGGCGATGGATTCCCGTCTATCTGCATGCACACAAAAGGCGCGCGTATTTACCAAAAACTTTGCTAGACAATTAAAAACATTGCTTGTTAATTTTACAATTATATTAGGCCTAATCTCTGCATCCTTTTAAGTGCAACTCTTACAAAATGAGCTGGCAAAAACATTTAACTAAATATTAAGTTGATCTTAAAGCTTTAATGTTAACTTTTGTTGTGTAAATATACTAGAATATCGAATCTTATGTTGGCATATATCGTATGCTTTTTACAAGTATAAAATTTACTTTTACTTTTGTTCCTTTTCGCAGTAGCAGCGATTCAGCCTAAGTCCGTATTAAAATATTTCTTTGAATCTGTGTTTTAATTACTGTATTTAAATATTGTTTTATTATGTGTTCGTCTCCGTTAAGATCAAATAAATTACTTTTTTTACCTCACAACCTATTTTATTTTCATTTGTTTCTTATTCTTTTTTCTTTATTTCAGTTTTAATAAGCGTCTAGTCCCCTTACCACCTGTTATCCTGTAATTCTGATCTCTGTTCTTGTTGTAGGCCCAGCTGACCCCATCAGTTGCTCCAAGCTGCCGGAGGGCTTGGCGAATTTGGTGAATCAGTCGCTGAACGACGACAGCCTGTGGATGGAGCAGTCCGTCGTGGACGATTCCCACACCAAGTCGCGCTACATACTGATGAAGCCGGCCGCCGCCGCCACAACAAGTCCCCGAAAGCCGAGCTCGGCTGACGGTGATGAGGGGGCTGCTGCGGCTTTCGCGAGCGATGACTGCAAGGAGGACGCTCTCGAGACCGAGAGTGCCATGCTGCTGAAGGAGACAACCGTCTAAGAGCTTCGGATGGGGGGCCGGGGCCTAACAATTAATGCTAAACTGAGCCAATAACTTGTACCGACCGTGTGTGGTTTTGTGTTTATGTACCTGTTATGTTTAACGCGTCCAAAACGAGCTATTTGTATTTATTTGTCGTCACACCGCTAAGACACTGTTGTTGTGAGAAGCTGTCGCAGTAATAAAATATACATACGTGGTAGTTGCATTTATTTCAGAAAAACGCTAAAAATAGAGATGAATTTTAAACCAGGCAATAAGTAAACGCACTTCCACGCCCAAAAGGACTACGGCTACGGCGACTCTCTCTCTCTACTCGATGAGTTTTTTGGCTTTGAAATATCTGCGGAGATACAGCACTTGCCACGTCGCCAGGCCGAGCAGGCAGCACATGCTGAAGATGCTGAAGAACAGGACGCGGCTGTTGGTTTTCTCTGTGGATGTCAGAATAGAATGGTTTAGACGGTGTTCTAGGGATACTACTGCTCCTCCGCCTCCTACCATTGGTGTCGCGCATCTCCTCCTCCCGCTTGCGCATAAGCACGAAATCCCGCACAATCGAGTCTGAAAGGTCTTCCAGCCGCTTGAGATCAACTTCCAGGGGCTTCAGCTTGCTGGCCTCACCAATCTGTTGTCGAAGGAAAACACAGAAATGTTAAATTCTTAAGATTTCAGCTAAGGACTCAAGGAGACACTCACGCCTTCGTAGCTCTTGGTTTCAACACCCTTCTTGGTGTTCAGAGAAACTTCCTGCGATATTCCGCGTTGATCTACAGTTCACATATGAGAGATAGAAAACTAACACTCTGATTGACGCGTTAAACCCATGAAAACTTACGTGCAGGCACTTTGGATATGAAGCAGATCTCGTAGGCGTCGTACACCTCGGACATGAAGCTGAACTTGCCCTTGGTGATGTGCTCCTTCTGCGACAGGATGTGTCCCTTGGTGTCGCGGGCCTGAAACCGCAAAAACAATGGCTTAGAAAAAACTCTTCAAGCCGCTTTAAACTATTAAACCCACGATGTAGTCGATGATTTGGCCGGGCACGTCAGACACCTCGTATTCGCCCATGACCAGTTGGTTCGCCTGGATGTCCTCCTTGAGGCACTTCTGAGTGTTTGGCGGCAATTGGAACATGACGGCATGGCTGGACCAGGCACAGGCCATCAGTAGGCATAAAAAGAATGCTTCCCTCGCCATTTCACCAAATTTAAATATAATAAAATCTACGGCTGACAAAGATGAGGTGGCTATTAGAGCTGACACTATCGATAATAACAATGTTTGCTGGCCCGCACAAACGATTGTTCCCAGAGTTTCACGATGCATCACGGTCACACTGCGTCTGTGTTTTTAAAATTTCAGTTACTTGACACTGCCTACGTTAGAAGTTTTCCCTTGATCGTGAATAATTATAAAATATGAAACTATATAAGTAAATCCAATAACCCCTGCGAAAATCCATAAAATTTATAAATTTGATTCTGGATTGAGTGTTATCGATACAGTTTGTGAAAGGCAACTCTGCCGGTGAATTTAGTGTTGTAAAAATACCGCAATTTAAATGTTTTTCAATAAATATGCTTTAAAATTAACCGTAGCACCTGGCACACTTGGTTATAATTTTGAAAAGCGTTAAATTTGAATTTCGCAAAGCTTCACATTCGAATCTGAAGCCGTTATTTGTGTGTTTAAAACGTCGCTTTCTTCGGGCACAACGCCGTCAAAAGAAATAGGCGGCTTCGGAAGCGTTAAGAATTTTGCCAGTGTATTGGTTAATGTGCGTGTGGTGTCAGTGTATGTGGTTCTTTAAGTAAAAAATATATCGGAGTTTATAAAAACTTTTTAGCAACAAACTATACCTGCCTTGTGTTTTTATATTATTTATTTTCAACGGGGTAATTAAGCGAAAGCCAGCGCACCGAATTCCGCCCCGCAAAACTAAGATATTTCCTATTTGCAGGCAAAAAGTGCAGCAAATGTCAGGCGTGGATCAGGTAATTGTATTTTGCATACACACATATGTACATACATATGTTCAGTTCGATTTAGTCGGGGCTCTGCACGAAGAGATGTTTGTGTACATACATCGGAATGATGTACACATAATAACGAAGATGCTTAAGTAATAATTTTAACCTGCCGTGTTTTTGTTTCAGATGAAAATACCAGGAAACACAGGTATATAACCCACCACCAACGCCGACGGCGGCCTCTCCTCCCCCGCCGCCGCCGCCGCCGCCACCGTTCGCTCTTAGCGGAGCATTTTTAATGCGATTTTTCTCTGTTTACAATGCTTAAAAATATAGTTAAATCGGTCGAGGAGCGCAATATACCATGGAGCCAGCAAGTCGATGAGGCCTCGTACGAAAATCTGTCTTCTCCCACTCACGATGAAGTCTCCGGTATGCTAAATCAGTGCCTTTTACCCAGTAGTTCTTCCCAATAGCTAACTTGTACTTGTGATTCCCACTTCTCCCTCGCCACAAAAGCCAACGAAAACTCCATGCAATTCCAATATCCGCCGTTTAACTTTAAGGAGAATTGCAACACTCCATGGAGTAATATGAACAAGGGCCGCAAGATAAACGCCAACCATGGTATGTATAACTGTATAGCGCAGCAGCAGCAGCAGCAGCAGCAGCCGCAGCAGCAGCAGCAACAGCACCCCGAGTGCATTCGTTCTCGCTAACTGGTTTTTCGACTCTGGGAACTGTGTATGCTTGGGCTGCTGGCTGGCTGCTGGCTAGCTGCTTGGTGCGTCGGGAAATCCTCCTATTTGCTTCCGATTGGACCCGCTAAAGTCTATAAGCAATAGTTAGTGCGCTGGCTCTGTGTGTAAAATCTGTGAGCTCCTTATAATATAGATTTATTTTGTTTAGTTTCGGAAATCTCTTGTAGTTAACAGCATTATAGTTATTGTCTAGGCTTTAAACAAGTTTTCATCTTTTAATTTAACTGGAAAACTGGAAAACAAAGAGAATACATCTCCTTCAAGCTGGATTTAGAAATTAACCTGCTATGTAATTTTTACCAAAATTCTTTAAAGAAAATCCCAAGATCCTCTCCTATGGAAAATCACTGAAAAACACGCAGTCTTGGTTAGTTTTGAAACATATTTCATCATGAAAGTACCTTACCTCATCCACTTGTGATTTTTTAAAGGAAATCTTGGAGATTAGGACTTTTAGTGCTTCAGTCAAGGTTTTATGGTTCCAAATAGGTTTTCTTTAGTTTATCTAGCTTAAAATAAGAGTTCCCTTCTTAAATAAGCGTTTTAAAAGGGATAAGATTCATATTTTACATTTTATTTTGGTTATTAATCGATAAAATATACTCGAAATCCCCACATATTGATTATAATTAGGAATCTCCCAAATATTCAAAATAAAAGATAGAAACCCCGAATTTAAAAAATCTCCATCCAAAAATTTAATTTTAAACGATTTAAATTACATGGAAGGACAGTATTATTTACTATTTGCGAAGTTACTGCACACCAATATCTGTGGGGGTTTAATTATGTTAATGATCAGCCAGATCCAGTGTCAAATAGCCTTACCTTCGCCTTCAGAATATCCTCGGCCCAGTCCTCTTCGGAAATGCTCTTGATGGCCGCCACCATCACCTTCTGGAGGTTCTCGGCTTGCTTCTTGAAGATGTAGATTATCTCGTGCGTGGTGGCGTTCGGCTGCTGGGCACACCAGCACTCCATGTTGGTGACCAGGCCGAGGGAGGCGAACAGAATGCCGGCCTCCTTGGCCAAGGTGGCCTCGGGACACAGGGTCATGCTCAGGAGATCGGCTCCCCACTTGCGGTACATGTTATTCTCGGCCATCGTCGAATAGCGTGGCCCTTCGATGGTCAGCACCGTGGCCGTGGATCGCGTGGGAAACTCCAGCTCCTTGGCAGCGTTCAGGAGATGCTTCCGGGTGCGTTCACAAAAGGCAGGGGTCATGGGAACATGGCAGACGCCCAGAGGACTCCCTTCCGCGCCATCGTAGAAGGTCTGGGCCCGCCTGGACGTGGCATCGATGAAGTCATGTGGCACAGCCAGCATTCCCGGCTGGATGGTGTCGCGCAGCGAGCTGTAGGTGTTGCTCACCAGGATGTGGGTGCAGCCCATCTTGCGCATGGCCCACACGTTGGCCCTGTAGTTGATATTCGAGGGCATGATATCGTGCTGCCTGCCATTCCTCGACAGGAGGCACACCTTCACGCCCTCGATTTGGCCATCGATGATCACATCCGAGGGTCTGCCGAATGGCGTGCAAACGGCATATTCCATGCGCTCCGACAGATATATGGGTGTGTCCAGATTGGCCTCTCCAATTATGCCGATCTTCACTGGGACGGTGTCCTCTTCGCTAACCGATCCATTTTCCTCCATCGAAACCGTAAATTTTGACTTGTTTTGTTCGATCTGTTTACCTGAAAACGAAGTAAAAAACAAAATGTGCTAGATTTTGCTGACTTTAGAGACTTGGATTAATGCATTTCAACCCGCAGATTAAGCAAGAATCTCATTTTAAGTTTAAGGAAGTCCCAGTTTCAAGAAGAAGGTTTTCAGAGGGTAAGTTAGCCTAAGAATTGGTTAAAAACTACAAATAATAAACAGCTTACCCTTGGGATATATTTTAATAATATATACAGAAGTGTTTAGCGTATTAATATGGCTTTTCCTTCTTAGATTCATATAAAAGACATGGACATAGTATTCCCAACAATACGCGACGCGACGATCACCAAGTAAATCCCTGGAATTCCAGGAAACCCGTAACACAGGTACATGTTTGCCTAAATAAATAAGAACAATTAGTTCTCCCTTGAATTTCAAAGTTCGAATTCTTATAAACCGAAGCTAATACTATTATTTCATGGAACCCAGACGATTCGTAATGAGAACGACCATCCGTCGTCTACAAAACTGGACAACAGAGCCAGCGATGAAGCACAAAATCACGAAGTTGTGGCCGCTCCCAAGAAGACAACCTGGGCGTCGATTGCCTCCCAGCCGGCAAAACTAACATCCAGAGTGAGTGTAACATTTGTTCCCAACTGGGAATATTAATTTATTTCCCGATTTTAGGCTGCCTCCACCACTTCCAACAACAAGAAAAAGGGTCCCGGCATGCCCCCGCCACCAATGGTGCCAGGAAAGCACAATTTAGATGTTAATGTATGGGATTTACCGAACAATAAGCCTCCCCCAGTACCCTCTCCACCCTCGCCCATCGACCTGGCCGCCTACTCCGACTTGGGTTCGGACTTCTCCATCTCGGGCAATAATCATGGGCAAGCACCGCCCCTGGGCGCCCGGACAGAGAAGGTGCACAAGGACACGGAGAACTTCCAGAAGTATGAGAACAAGGGCCTGGGCAGCAACATCAACCACAGCAACCACAGCAACAGCAACAACAACAACAATTTCAACAGAGCGAAGATCTCGCCAACGGGCCCGTTACGGAATCCCCGAAATATGGGACCCAGCCAGCAGCAGCAGCAGCAGCAGCAGCATCACCCAGCCCCACGTCCAGCGACCAATGCAGGCCCCGGTCCAGGTCCCTTTGGGCCGCCCAACAACCAGGCCCGAAGGCATGATGGGGGAGCGCCACATCCCAACCGAAATGTGGAGCGCTCGGGCAGCAACTACTCGAGCTTCCGGAGCAACAGCGACTTTGCTGAGAATGCTGCCAAGTTCGAGTACCGGGACGAGAATCAATCGCGACCGGCGGAGACAACGTCGGCCACCGAAGAGGTGCCTGTCGATCCCCAGCTTCTGTTGGACGAATTAAAAGACAAAAACAATTATAATCCGAAGGTGGTGGACCTGAACAAGGCCACGGCAGCAAGGTGAATATTTATAGAGGTATAAAGTATGATATTTAGATAGATGTAAACCCTGAAATTCTTGCAGGTTTTTTGTCATCAAATCGTATTCCGAGGATGACATCCACCGCAGTATAAAGTATGAGATTTGGTGCTCGACCGACCACGGCAATAAGAGATTGGACGATGCCTTCAAGGAGCGGCACAAAGAGGGCGGCAACATAATGCTGTTCTTCTCGGTTAACGGCTCGGGCCACTTCTGTGGCATGGCACAAATGATGACGGCGGTGGACTACAACTCCACGTCCAGCGTTTGGTCGCAGGACAAGTGGCGAGGCAAGTTCAAGGTGAAGTGGATATATGTGAAGGATGTGCCTAATGGAAAGCTGCGACACATTCGGCTCGAGAACAATGACAATAAGTCGGTGACGAACTCGAGGGATACCCAGGAAGTACCTAACGACAAGGGGATCGAGGTGCTGCAGATATTGCACTCGTACAACCACTCAACGTCCATATTCGACGACTTCTTCCACTACGAAAAGAAGCAGGAAGAGGAAGTCTCCTCGAAGCGTCCGCCAATGCATGCCCCGGAGGGTAGCAGCCAGGCGCCAGCCCCCCTTAGCCGCAGCTTCAATCGCCACACGGACGCAGATAAGGAGCAGCGCAGCGGCGGCGGCGGCGGCGGCGGCGGCATGTCACAAAAACACTTCAACGCTGGCGGAGCTGGCTTCCGCAATCCCGTGCACAGAGGGGGATCGCACAGCAATTACAGCGAGTATCGGCGGGGCAACAACGACTATCAGTTCAAGGACAGGGACAGAGACAGCCTGGACTTTGACAGAGAAAATGACTTTGGAGCAGCCCACTACGGCGGATCCAATAGCAGGAAAAACGAATATCAACAGAACAATACGAACAAGAGCCGGTTAAAAGGGCGAGATCGTGATTTCAGCACTGAACAAATGAAGATCGATGTGCGCTTTCGGGCGGGTCTGTCCACATCCAAGGATCTGCCAAGGGTAAGTCCTCGGCTGCAGCCTGTAGCTTACTCGATGTAGCTTACTCATTACCTCGATTTCACTTGCAGGACACCGACAAGGATAAGATGCGAAGCAATGAATATTCATAAACTTACTGAGCTGATGATGATAGAATTCGTTTTTTAAATGATATTGAATGGACACCCACAATCCGTTGAATTGCTTAGAGCCGTTAAATTATAATTTTTAGATTTTTTAACCATTGCGTGTACAAGAGAAGCCCCGATTGATTCATGAAGAACATACATACAAACAGAAACGAATCGAACATGTGCGGGAGTTTAGGATTAATGATTAAAATATGATAACATTTTTACGTAATTATTTATTACAATATTTATATAAATCTATTGACGCTCACATTGAACAGTTCATATAAAGATAATGATCGATTTTGCCGATATACATATACAACATTTATAAACACCAAGGAGTCTGCTTCAGCCATTCCTTGTAGTTGCACTGTAACAATTTATACAACTTATTTGAATCTAAAGTGTACACGACTTATGTATGTATAATATAATTAAAGTAACCAATCCATCATTTACTCATTGACTAAATTACGAGCATCTCTTAATATATATACATATATATAGAATCGTTATTTGTAAGAGATTGATTGATCAAAACTCTCCCCCTTCCAACAAGCTTCAAATAGAGCATTTACACACCTAAAGCAATAATATGGGCAGAAATATATATTACTTTCACAGCGCTATCCAATAATTATACGTTAGTGGAAGACTGAAACACTATAATAAAAAAAGTCATGTACGTAACAAATCATTTAATCCGACAACAAATCAAACCCTAGCCGAAGCGTAGCCTAAGTAGGCCTCTTTTTAGATATTAAACACGCCCGACGAAAATAATTGGAACTAGTTATAGAATCTCACATCTGGAAAGTATTTCGAAACTGGAATCTGCCCAGCATTACTTTATTTCAGTAATAAATATCTAACGGGCTGCATTAATGGGTAACTTTACAGCTTTAATAATAAAATATATACTGCCGAAGTCCAATCTTAGCCTACATTGCTGCTGATAGTTTGAAATTTAGTAAAATTTATTAAAAACTAATTTTAAAAAACAATTTTTGCGCCTTCGATATGCAGCCCTGATTACGCTAGATCTGGCCACACTGCTGCGCACGCGTTACTCAAAGCTAGTGGTGGGTGCGTGCCCTAAGATAACACAATCTACGCGTGAGTGAGGCCGAGTGTTTATATATTTTAAACTAATATATAATTCGAATAATAAAGATAACACAATTTATTCATACGCAGAAATAGGTTTTATATTCACCGTTTCACCAAATAACTTTATATTACAAGTAGTATGTAAAAAGCTCCCCATCAAAATACCTCGTGAGGCGTGATAGCTATCGCTCACGCGAGCATCGCTATCTCTAGAGATTTTTCGAGACGTAATATACACCAACGACAGCACACTAAACATTTGACAATTTAACAAAGGCGGATCACCCTTGAACAAGTGGGATAAATGCACCAGCAAAGGCAGCGCTTTAAATATGAATCGAAAGGGAACGCGAGATCAAAATGATATATCGCTGATCATTGGGACGCTACCGAAACGGCTGCAGAACAAAATCGCAGCCAGCTGCAGCCACGCACCAACGGCAGACAACGTTGAGAATGCGGAGCCAGCGTCAGCGCCGTCGCCAAGGCCAGGTGAGTGTGTGCACTGTTAGAGGAAGTGCGTCATCTATAATCTCTCTCTTGATTTCACCACTTGCAGTCACCGTCCTGAGCCGTGCAATTGCAGTGAAGCCCAAGGCCCCCGTTTCGGTTACCAGCGGGGGCGAAAGCGTGGGCGTGTGCGTAAGGCAGCTGCCGCGCGATGGCGGGATTCCGGGCATCCTGCGGGTAGCCACCTCGGTGGCGGGAAACGAAAAGAGTGGTAAAGGTAGGTGCAATGGGAATGGCAAAAGCCACAACGCTCGGCGAAGGGGACGAAACCATCATGGCAAGGACAAGGAGCCAGCTCCGCAGTCGCCAGTGACGCGCACCCGTCTCACCACCGAGCACCCGGACTGGTTTGAGCCCCTCCTGAGCCTGCCCCAGGCCAAGAACATAGTCCAGTTGTACGACCAACTGATGGTGCTGCAGCAAAGGAACCTTATACTGATCGTAAGTCCTATCCGCAATCTGTAGGACTTCCATTAATTGCTTTCTCTTCACAGAACTGGAAGAACTTTTGCGATATTCACGACCAACTGCAGGACGCCTTCAAGCAGCTGGTGCTGGAGCAGCTGAAGTTTGTGTGCGAGCACAAGGCGGACGTCTTCTTCTGGAAGCTGCTGTTCTACAATGTGCGGGATTACCTGAAGCGCCAGACCTCGGACCAGGCGCACGCCCACACGCTTCTGCTGATCGAACAGGCCACCAAGTTCTACCGCCTGCTGTATGACAAGCTGATGGCCAAGTGTGTGCCCTCCTCGCGCAGTGAAAGCGCCGTCAAGGTGGTGGCCCAGCGGCTGCTCATCTGCCTGGGCGACCTGTCGCGTTACCGGGTGAACCATGTCCAGGCCACAGACTACTTGGAGGCGGCCAGATACTACCAGAAGGCCCAGGAGCTGGTGCCCGGCAACGGGGCTCCCTACAACCAGCTGGCTGTTATTTCGATTTACCATGTAAGTGGAAGGCCTCAGGCCTTTGCTTATCGCTAAACCCAGATAAAGTTGTCGAAGGCGTCATAATGAGTTGGTAATTTCTATATTTATGGGGATTCCCAGCTAAAATTGCTTAATCACGAGCTCTTATGACTTTTTGCAAGTCTTCTGTTAGGCAATTCCTTGAAATACTTGATAAATAATCTCAAATTCTTGCAGCACAAGCGATTCGATGCCGTTTACTACTATGTGCGGAGTCTATTGACTTCTAATTCGATACAGACGGCCAAGGAGAGCCTGCTGGATCTGTTCGACGAGATTCGCCGCAAGTACGAGGAGACCGAGATGAAGCAATCCCCGATGCACCAGGCAGCGCCATCGAAGGGCCAGAAATCCAAGCAGATGCGCAAGGAGGTGTGGATTCATCCGGATGGCATACGGTGCCTGCATCGCACCGATATCAAGGGCAACGTCAAGGGAAACAAGGGCAACAAGGCCACCTTGGCCGAAGTCAATCGCTACGAGGAGATGCCGCCGGAGGAGCTGCTGCCTCGCATAGTTTCGCTTTATCTTTACCTGATTGGCAAGCTCTACACGGGCACAGAGTGAGTATATAATCGCATTCTGTGAAAGTGAAAGCGGCATACGATTATATCATTCAATCGATTGCGTTCACAGTGTGGACTCGTTGTACCAGCTGCTGCGAAAGCTGCAGATCCAGATGGGGGCCGTGCTCAAGCACAACAACCTGTTGACACGCTCCAAGCTGCTGAAAATCGTGGCGCTCAATTTGTTCGTCGTGGAGCACAACAAGCGAAAATGTATGTTATGGATGAGATAAGGCCTTCTAATCACGGTGGAAATTAATGCGTTGTATTATTATATATTTTATAGCCTCTCGGCGCGAGATGCGTTATCACAGCTTCAATTTCGCCAACTCATTCTTCGGACTCATGCTGAAGAAGACCAACCAGTTGATGGCCGGTTTTGTGGAGGGCTCCACGAACATCCAATGCCTGCCAGATGAAGAGTACGAAAGCGCTGAGAGGCTGACCTTGGGATTTCTTTGTTTCATTGCGTCTTTGTTTCTATTTTAGTTACGCAAACGTCAACACCTATCTGCAGTTTGTGAAGGTGTATGTGCACTGGCTGAGCATCAATGTGGACTTGTGGGAGCCGGTTAGGTCAGAGGAGTAAGTGCTAGCACCTTTCTTCTTTATGTATTTCAAAGATCAGTTCCTAATCATCGTTCTTTGACCTACAGACACTACTTTATTGACTGCTGGTCTGAGCTCTCGACCCTTTTCGAGCATATCGAATGCGTGCTCGGCAAGCAGAAGCTGGAGCGGAAGTGTGCCATTATCTTGGATGAGGAGGTAGCCCTGAGCGGCTTCAATCCCTTGGGCCGTGACCTGATAAGCAAGGATTGCAGCAAGCGTGGACCCGAACGCCTTCAGTTCCTCGAACGTCTGCGCAAAATTGCCGAGTTTCACGACTGCTATGTCCAGCACCAGGAGGCCTTGCAGCAACCTCTAGACTCGAGCTTCACCCTCGAGGATTTGAATGCAGCCATGAAGAGCGCACTAGATAACTTCGATGCCGAGAGTTGCGGCCTGGCAGCGGCCACAAGCAACTGCAAGACCCCGGAAGCAGCTGATGTGGAACTGCAGTGTCCCTCCACCGACGCGGATGTTTCGCAGCTGTGCAAGCTGAAGAAGGAGCTGGAGGCCAAGGCCAAGGTTAAGCAGATCTGCAACACCCGGCTGGAGGAGATCCTCAAGTTCGTGGACACCAAGATATACATTGAGGTGCGGCCGCGCTACCTTTTGCCCGACACCAACTGCTTCATCGACTGCCTGGAGGACTTTGAGAAGCTGGCCGCTGAGTTCAAGCGCTACACGCTCATCATACCGCTGACGGTGGTCAAGGAGCTGGATGGTCTCTCCAAGGGCGTCAAGCTGGACGCCTATTGCAGCTCCAAGCAGACGCAGCGCATCCACCACTTTGACGAGGTCTCATCGCGAGCCAAGAAGTCGCTGGAGTTCATCAAGTCGGCCAAGAGTAACGTGAAGTGAGTAAATGATACTGATACTGATTGCTGATTACTGATTAATAATTACATCAGTTGCGATTAGAAAATGTTGTAATTTGTATTCAGAATATATATAAAACATGACCTTTGTACCCTTTTTCCAGATGTGCCACCACAAAGGGCTCGTTTGTCAATGCCTCAGTGTTTGCCTTGGTCGAGGAAGAGTATCTCTCCAACGACGACAAAATTCTGGCCACTGCAGTGGCCGTGTCTAAAACTTCTAAATCTGAACAATGCAGAGGTGAGTTTTCCTGGTTTTACTTTCTTTCTTTTACACTTGTGTAATAATAACCATTAAAATCTCTTTGTAGATGGCAAATGTTTCATTCAAACCGAACTGGTTCTCATCACCACCGATCGGAACCTCCGAGTCAAGGCTTTGGCTCGCAACTTGGCAGTGAGCGCCTTGGATGAGTTCCTGCAGTGGGCCAAGGATTGCCGCGAATCAACCTGAGGAAGCCCACGACCCTGATCCGGCTGACAATGAAAATGTGCTTCGCCACCCCAGTGACTGTGGTGGTTCAGACAGACAGAGCTAGAGAGCTCGTGCTATTATATTACCTACATTATACACAAATGACTATGTATGTTGGATTCGGCAGAGGCAGATGCAGATGCAGAAGCAGACACAGACGCTGGCCGCGAATACGTACACGACGCGGATGCCCGAGGACGACGGGACACGGGCACTCACGGATACGGATATTCAGAGGTGTTTCCCCGGGTGACCGCCCCCCGTTGGCTACTTTCACACTTCCACTTTCGGCCCCTTCTCATTTCTTCCCAACAAAAATGTTCATTTTGTGACCTTCTGAGAAAAATTAAATCTTTATTGATTGTTGTTCAATCGCATGTGGGTTTTATTTAAATAAAATCGAGAAAGAATGCTAACTTTGGCAAGCCAAAGTTTATATACCCTTGAAAATAATAATTTAACTAAAAGTAAGGGAAGGCATATTTCGTTTTAGTCGAAAATCTTTAAAAACAACGAAAATAAGGTAATCATATATCGTTTAAATCGAAAATCTTCAAAAACAATACAAATTGGCTTATTTGGACCGATCCTGAACAAAATTTAAAATATATGGCTAAAAGTCTTAGAGATTAGTTTGCGTAGAAACGGACAAAGCAAGGTCGACTTAGAGGTGGGAAGGATCGATCTGAACATCGATACTGTTGATTCTTTTGGTTTTGATCGAGTATCGATTCCGTTTTGAAAGGATCGATGTATCGTCAGACACTTTTAAGATAAATTCTACCACTACGAAGAAAGCGAGAGTTGACGACGAATAAGGATTTCTAAATTAAAATTAATCTTTGATCAAGAATATACGTACAGTGGCTCACAGCCTATTTCAACCAGACACAACCTAAAACTTTAAAAGCCTATAAAAGATGAACCAAAAGGATAATAAAAATATTTTAAGCGCACAATGATTCTCTTATGTTTAAACTTAATATTTATTCATTTCATGTATTTTTAATTAATTTCTAAATATTTATTTTATAATTTATAACGAAAAAACACTGAAAAACAAGGTCACAGCCTATTTCAACCAAATAGTTTGCAGCTGTCCAATGCACCGTTAGTTATACAAATGGCAGCTCGTTTTTTTTTCTGTGATTTGGTGATTCTATACGAAGTTGGTTCAAGCTTATTTTGGTAATATTTTTAGAGAGTTTAGTGCGCCAAAAAAATCATTTACAACAATTGAGCAACGAGAACTCGTTTTAAAACATTTTAAGGATGGAAATGAAGGCTAATCTTATTACTAAATAGCCAAGTTTATGCAATCTTATCATCTTTAGGCTGTAAAAAAGGTCAACGGAAGCGATAAAAAGCAAAAACCCTATATAAATTAGTTACATTTTTGAGGTTACGTACCTATTTTTAAGTTTAAAATATTAAAAAAATATTTGTTTAACTTTTAATTTTGTATTTTATTTCCAATGAAATTTCCAACAAAATGAGGTATAATTGTGCGTTTAAAATATTTTGATTATCCTTTTGGTTCATCTTGTACAGGCTTTTAAAGTTTTAGGTTGGGTCTGGTTGAAATAGGCTGTGAGCCACTGTATATACTTTATGGGGCCGGAGACGCTTCCTTCATAGCGTTGCAAACTTCTGACACAAATTATAATACCCTCTGCAAGGGCAGAAAAAAAACGATCGTTTGTTTTTTTCGAATGAAATATACTGGGTCACATTTATTGCATCAGTGTTTAGTTTTTATTGGAAACTAGTTAAACGGTGTGTGTGTGTTTTTATGTGTTCATTACATATAATATAGATTGTGTTGCTTTGCACTTGGTATCCTAAATATGCTCTCTTTGATGTAGAAATATAAAATCTATGCAGTATATGCAAATCTAACAATCACATTCGATTTAAATCTAACATTACAAGCGACAGGATAAAACAGACAAATCAGCTGGCCGAGGCGCGCATATAATTAAAAACAACAACAACAGCTACAGCTCGCTGATTGATCATTCCATTGATTTATCATTTATCATTGGGCATTATATGCCCAAGTTCATTTGAACCGCCTCTAGTGATTTTTCAAATCGAATATTTCACGCAGCAATGGCTCCACCTGGGATGGGTTAACATTCAAATAGACATTAATTATGAACTTGTTCAGACGCTCCACATCTGAAATCTTTTGGATCAGCTTGATAAACGCGTTTCTCGCCTCACAGCCAGAGTAAACACTCTCCAGATATCTTCGCAGAAGATAATAGTAGGAATTCTGGGAATTACAAAAGGGGGAATCAATGTTGTAAAAGCCAAGTCCTGCTTAGCTTCTCACTCACCTGTTCCAATCTAATCACATCCTTGTGTATCACTCGCGATCGAGCCGAGGTGAAGAGGACAATGGCGCACATAATCAGTATGATGTTCTCGTCCATTCGCCACTTCTCGTCGAAGGTGGTGATGAACTTCTGGTGCTCCTCGTATATATTGCCCTCGGCGAACTTGAGCAGGTCAGTGCGTATGTTGCCCATGTTCTCTTTGGTGTGGGGTACCTGTAATTGCCAAAAGATCCGATCAGGATCATATGAAACCCTTGAATTGAAAACTCCAACCCACCTTCCAGGCATCGCGATCGTCGTCGTAAATCATCACCGAACGCATTATCATCATTTCTGTGCAGCCGCCTTTGAGCAGGGCCACCTGGTCCTCCTGGCACATGTCACGGAATGCTGTTATCTTCTTGGCCATCTTGATAAGCCGCTTGATGGCCACCGCCGTCAGATTGATCAGCTGCAAGAGCTTCGGGTTATGGCGTGTGTCGTCGGGCTGCGTTGTCGCCGGCCGGGTGGTTGACAAAATAAACAAACAAAAATCGAAAACAGATCGCACAGGTGGCCAATTATTATCAGCTATATAATCGGGTAAAGGCTTCTCCCTGGAAGATGACTCAACCCCACTTCTGCTTATCGTAGCGCCCAACACCTGGCGGCTGCTCCATATTTCGTCAAAAAATTGTATCGTTTTTCCTAATTAACAATACTGGAAATGTGCTAATTGCGATGAGGCGCTAACGGCAAACAGTCTAAGCGACAATAAACGGCCAAATCGACGCTTGGGCTCTCATGAGCGCCTGCTGTCGCTCTTGATAATGGTTGATAATGTCACTCTATTGGTGCGATAAGCCTCTGTCTTCCCTGCTCTTGGCATACCGACCCAGACCAGACAGACCACCGCGATTGCTCACAGTTAGGGTGGCTCTGTTTATTGGGCAACGAGTTCGCGCGAATCAGTGACTCAGGTTTGGACTATTTAGCCCTGGGAGGCCAATAGTAATTGTTGACTCTTAACCAGAACCATGTGTAGATCTGTAATTTCTCCATGCCAACATGGATTTGTTAAACGAAGATCAACGACAACTAACCTTCTGGAGCTCACTTCTTTTATTATAAGGGGCTTTCCTCAACATTTACAGACAGATGTCATCTATACTGATTTCAGTAAGGCATTTGACTCAGTTAATCATTCCCTTCTTGTTAGGAAACTCGACTTAATCGGTTTTCCAGTAGATCTTCTTAGGTGGATCTCAAGTTATCTGAATGGCAGGACGCAAAAGGTCCTCTTTAAAAACAACTTGTCGACTGTTCTCCGGGTGACCTCTGGTGTCCCGCAAGGCAGCCACCTTGGTCCCTTACTTTTTACATTATTTATTAACGACTTGCCCAAAGTTTTGACTAACTCCAGAGTACTCATGTAC